>JAQQSU010012910.1:0-11797 GCA_028627135.1 Pseudochirops cupreus | reverse complement strand
CCACTATACATTTATTTCCATTCCAGCTTCCATATTAGAGAAAATATTGATACAGTGTCATTCTTTTAACTATTCCTATTTCTGCTTTCTTCAAACAGTTGAATTTTTAAAAAGCCAAAACAAACCATATATTAACTTTGAATATTCTTTTGTTCAAGAAAAAAAAAACCCAAGTTTTTTTTCCTGTTCAAACCAAGAAATTTAAGCTAGGTTTATTTTTTTATTGGTGTTGATTACTGCTTTGTTGATTGATGGTTGGCATTGGGTTATGGGTGTAGTCATCCTTTAAAATTATTTTTAGGCAATTTGTCATCTCAAGCTCCCCTTAAGAGACTTCTGCGAATCTGGACTAGCAGATATCCAGATGCTAAAATGGACCCAATGAACATCTGGGATGACATCATTACAAATCGGTAAGATGAGATAGTCAAAGAATTAACTAAAGATTATTTTCTAAACTCTCCAGGCTGTTTTTTTTAAACACTGTAGAGAAATCTGAGGTTTGATTAAAATACAGGTATCCCTTATTGTGCAGATCTTATGTATTTTTTTCTTCTAAGAGAACGTTTCATATTTTAGTTATACATTTTGGCTCCCTAACATGCCAACCTACACCCTCTTTTCTCCCCTTCTCCCTCCCTCCCCTCAGAAGCCTAAGTAAAGAAAGCAAGTGCTTCACCACAATGTTGAAGCTTCTGCTGAATCCCTTGCATCTGGATCCTGGCTTTACACAGGGTTTTGAAAGTGAAGCTGTTTCTGGCAGTGGCAGCATCAGTGAGTAGAATACATAAGAGGAGCAGTATTTGCAGCAGCAGACATCTACTTCCTTGTTAGCCTCCACCTCCCTCTGTCTCTCCGTACTACATTTTAGGTAACATAATTGAACCAAGGAAACCTCTACCAGTTATTATATAATGCCTTCTCATTCAGTTATTGTGATTATAATTATATAATCAGTAAGCACTGAATATAGACAAGACAGTATGCCTTCATGCTTCCATGAGAATAACCAGTTCCAATTAAGAGAAAAAAACAAACATCAAATGGGCCCACAGAGAAGATCACCTCTTCTGTGTTTGGGTCTTTTTCCTGCTAACTTCTTAGGGTTCAGCCATCTGGTTTTTTAATCATTTATGCTAACTCTTCAGTTTATTCATTTAAGTTCTGTAACTAAAGTAGGACTCTACACTGAAATCAAAGAAATAGCCTGATCACAACATCTGCAAAAATTCTTTTGCATCTTAATCATGATAAATGCACAAGTTATGTTATGGATATAGCTTGTTTGCTTTTAGCAAGTGGTCACAACCTAAAAATGCTTTCTTTTGTAAGAGCTGAATGCGATAAACTTTTAAGCATTAGAAGAATTTAATGCTTCTTGCTTAAAGGGAATATGTATTTTATGCTTTGCTGAGACCTTAGATATATTCTGTTGTTATAGGCTAAAAATGAGGACTAGGGGAATACTCTGACCTAACACAAGCACTAACAGATTCATTAAAATATAAAATTATGAGTTCACACTCATTATCCTGTGAGAATGGAGGCAGTAGGTGGCATACAGAAAGTTCTCACTGTACATAAATTTGCATTATGCAAACTCAACTTTACATAAAGAATTTTGATTCATATTCCCCCCAAAAGTACCTATACTTTTACAGTACCATGGTCTTTCTCTTTGCTCTTGGCCCTCCTTGGCCTCCAACCCCCCACCCTACCCGAAAAAAAAACACCCTTTAAGAAAAAACAGAAGAACAGACTGGGAGAGAGACCACTTCCGTGCTGGGTTGGGGCTTGGTTTGAGACCATGGAGAGAGGAGACGTTTGCCCATCTCTGCCTGCTCACCTATTTATCTGGCTCCCTTGTGTCTGTCTTCTGTCTGTGCTCAGGTACGTGCATGTCTTTTCCTGGTTCCTGCATGTCACCTGTCCTTTATGGCTGTGTTTCTGTGTGGCACCCCTACCCCTCACTACCCCGGGTGTTCTTGCTCTTGGTTTCAGCCAGGCCTCCCTACGGTTGGCCTCAGCCCCCCGTATGTTCTTCCTTCTGCTCTCACTTTTCTGTCCCCAGCCTCCATGCGTCCTTGAACTGTGTGCTGTTTCTTTTCTTCCGTGGGCATGTGGCACCCTTCCTGCCATTCCCCACATCCATGGACAAATTTACATTATATGAAAATCACTTATGTAAAAGTCTGCAGAATGGTCCACTTCCATAGAGTGAGAACTGTCTGTATTTTCCTAAATCCTTTATCTGTGAGAAAGACTGTAGTGAAACAGTGATTTTTAAAGATTTGGGCCCTTGAAATAGAAGCCAAGTTTGTAACACTATTGGTTGAAATTTTAAAAATAATAATCTTACCATCTGATTCCTTGGTACCTACATGATTGTATTAGATTTGGAAAAAACTGTTAACTTTGGTTCCTTTCATGGATCTATGTTTTTTCTTCCTTTTCCTTGTGTAGATGTTTCTTTCTTAACAAAATTCAGGAGAAGCTTAGTTGTCTCCAACTTGATGATAGTATGGAAGTGGACGGGGATGGAAGTTTTAATGACAAGATAGAAGTGGAGAAGCAGGAAGAAGACATTTACTCATTGATTAGAAGCTGCAAGTTTGCCATGAAAATGAAGATGATAGAGAGTGCCAGAAAGCAGGTACTTGCCTTCTTTGGTTTCTTGGCTACATTATGGAATTCCAGAAACCAATCACATTTGTTTTTAAAATATAGAGCGCTTTAAATTTTTTGTTTTTAAGGTGGAGGGGTGTATGGGGGTTTTTTTTTCAAACATAAGATAATGTTCCATCGAGCTTTCCTTTTTACTGTGTTCTAAACTTCACCAATCTCTAAAAACAACATGAGGTACCAGGCCCCCTACTTTTCATAATTTCTAGACCTGTTTTTGCCTCCTTGGGTTGAAAGCTTCTGAAATCCAATCCCTAATTACATTTTTCCTCCTTTTTCTGTTGTCACTGTCTTGAAACTCCCCTTTTCACTTTTTGCCCTTACTTTTCTTTGCTACAGTCTACAAGAGTATGTCTTTTAGAGTTTATTCCCACGGGGATTGAACAGTATGCCCAAGTACCAAGAATAGGTTTCTAGGTAATTGAATGGTCATAGAAAAGAGTTAGTGAAATAGTGGATTGAACACTGATCTTGGTGACAGGAAAAGGTGGCTTCAAGTCCTGTTCCTGACACTTTCAGATTTTATGACCCTGAGCAAGTCATTTAACTTTTTACTATCCCCAGGTAACATAGCCTATAAACTGTAGAGAGGATTCTATTCTGCATTGGTAGAACTTCCTCATCAAGATCTCCCTACATCACAAAGTCAAAGCAAAACTCAAGTCCAGAAAAAAGGAGAAAAGGAAAGCCCCCTTTAGAGGCTGGGTGGTACCCTGAATTCACAGAATCTCAAGAGTTGGATGAGACCCAACCGCTAATCTAATATAATCCATACCTGAATAAAAGTCTCATCTCCAACATATTTAAAGTCTCCCATTAATTAACTCAAAGATTTATCTAATTAGTTTGAACTCACTACTTCCCAAAAGTGATATTTTACACTTTTCAAATGTAATTTTTTTCAATCAACTAAAATCCACCTCCACATCTCCCCTCATGAAGAGAGAAAAACGAAATCCTTATAACAAATCTCCATAGTTAAGTAAAAATATTTCTCACAGGGGCGGCTAGGTGGCACAGTGAATAGAGCACTGGTCCTGAAGTCAGGAGGACCTGAGTTAAAATCTGGCTTCAGACATTTAACACATACTAGCTATGTGACCTTGGGCAAGTCACTTAACCCCAATTGCCCTACCTTCCCCCTTCCAAAATAAAAATTTTTTTTAAAAAGCAAAGAAAAATAATTCCCACATCAGCAATGTCCAAAAAAATATGTCTCATTCTGCATCACGCATGAGTCCTTACCTTTTTGTCAGGCGGTGGGTAGCATGTTTCATTGTAGTCGGGAGTTAGAGTAACTGATCATAACGAAGTTTTTCTTTATGCCCAGCTAAAGTCCGGCTCTTTGCACCTGGAAGCCTTTGCTCCTAATTCTCTCTGAAGAACTTTCTAAGCTGTTCTTTGAACTTCTTCTCCAATGTACCACTCCTGTCTAACCTACATGAGAATTACATCTTTTCCACTAAAACCCTCTTTCTCTGACCTCTTACCTCTTGCCTCTTGCCCATTCTACAAACCGAGCTTCACTCTTTGCCACTTACAAAACCTGCTGATTATTGGTGGGTTTTTTATTTTCCTAACATACATACTTAATCACTACTTGACAAGCTGAATTTCTTTACTTTGTACAAAGGGGAGATCATGGTAGATGGAGGAACTCATAGAAATAAAAATGGTATCCCATCCCCTGGGGAAAAAAATGCTCAACTCAGTACCTATAAGTTCAGAAAGTACTCTCTTACAGTTAGTAATTGTTACTTTATTATAATAAGTATTAGCAAATATTAGTAAGTATTCATAAGATCATAGAATTTAGAGCTAGAAGTTTACTTCAGAAGTTACATAATCCAGCACCTTCATTTTATAGATGAGGAAACTGTACTAAGGTGGCTTTTCATTTAAAGGAAATCTTTGCTGAGTCCTATAGTGAATCAAAGAATCCCTTTGTAATTTAAATAATTACCTGCTACTTTATCTCCTTTGTAAATTCAGGGTTTTTTATAGTAGAAAGAGCCCTAAGCTCTGGGTCAGACCTGGATTCTTGTACTGACTGTGATAATTATTAGACTGTGATTATAGGTAAAACAATTAACCTTTCTGAGCCTTAGTTCCTCTGTGTATAAAATGGAGGTAATTTCACTTTCTTGGCCAGAAAGTTACATCCCTGTAGTTGAGGCAGTGTGATATAGTGGTTATGAGCTGACTTTTGAGTCAGGAAAACCTGGATTCACGTACCAACTCTGACACATTCTGTCTGGGTAAACATTTAACCTTTTAGGTCCCCATGCAGTCTTCTAAAACGAAATGGAATTGGCGTTGCTATTCTGCGTCATCCAGATGTGTTTCATCACAGGGCATTCCCCGTGCCTTTGGAATCATAGTTCTGAACCATCCATAAAAGTGAAGTCACATCCACTTTTGCTGTTCTTTTGCTCTCTCTGAGCTTCCAAGTCTGCTGGAGAAAGTAAAAAAAAAAAAAATCCAGTGCTGACTAATTCTGCTACAAATGTAGTCTTATCTAAATCCAAGTGGGCCTTTACTGCTGAATAGCAGTCCTTTTATTCATTTACACTCATTTCACATTTTTTAATTCTTATCCCTTCCTCCTCATTTCGTATCATTCAGATGTCTTCCACCACCTTCTCCTACTTGCCTAATCCCTCTCCTGCACCAATGATCCCCTTCTATACCATTTCCTTCGACAGATTGCCTCCTCTGTCATTCTTCTCTTACTAACTACTCTTCAGTCTCTCCCTGTCTATTGGCTGCTTCCTTTCTGCCTAAAAACACACCCATGTCTCCCCCATCCTCAAAAAACCTTCTTTTAACTTATGATGAGAAATGCTATCCATCCCCAGAGAAAGAACTGGTGGTGTCTGAATAATGATTGAAGCATACTTTTTTTCCCTTTCTTTGGGTTTTTTTGGGATGTTTTCTTCTCCAGTATGACTATTATGAATATGTTTTACATGACTGCACATATATTGACCTATATTGAATTGCTTGCCTTCTCAATGTGGGAGGGAAGAAGGGAGAGAATTTGGAACTCAGGGTTCTAAAAACAAATGTTAAGAATTGTTTTTAAATGTAAGTGGGGGGGAATAAAATAAAAATACAAAAAGTCAAAAAACAACCCTTCCCTTGATCTCTCCATCCCTGAAAGCTATCTTCCTGTAACTCTTTTCCCTTTCATGGCTAAACTCTTTGAGGTCCTCTGTAATCAGTGAATCTGCTTCCTTCTTTATCTCCCTGCAGGGAGTGATGGCTTCTCACCTCATCATTCAAAACTGTTGTCTCCCAGCTTGCCAATAATGTCTTACATGCCAAATCTAATAACATTTTCTCAATCCTCATCCTTCTTGACAGTCATTTTCTCCTCCTTGATATTCTTCTTTCTAGGTTTCTGTGATACTCCTCCATCCTGGTTCTTGTTCCATTCTGACCACTCCTTTCCAGTTTCCTTTATAGGGACATCATCCAAGTTCCTCACAGTAACCATGGTGTCTCCCAGGCCTCTGTCTGGACCCTCTTTTTCTTCTCTACTATTTTGCTTTGTGAGCTTGTTAGTTCCCATGATTTCAGTTCTCATCCCTTTGCAAATGATATTCAGGTCTATTCAACTCTAACTTCTCTCTTGACCTCCAGACTTGCATTTCTAACTCCCTGTTAGACATCTCAAACTGGATATCCCAAGATATCTTTAACTCATTATGTCCCAAATTGAACTCATTGTCTTTTCCCCTAAAAAACTTCCCCTCTTTTGAGGGGCACCACCATTCTCCTCAGTCATTCGGTCTCACAACCTAGATGTCATTCTTACCTCCCCACTCTCACTCCTCCCCTCCATCCAATCAGTTGCCAAGTCTTGTAGATTCTACCTTCATAACATCTCTCATTTACACCCCCTTCTCTCTGACATGACACACCACCCTGGTTCATGCCCTCATAGCCTCAAGTCTGGGCAGTTGCAGTAACCTGTTAGTTGGTGTCCCTACCTCAAGTCTCTTGACTTCAGTCCATCCTCTACTCACCTGTGAAATATATTTTCCTTAAGCCCAGGTTTGATCTTATCACCTCTCTATTTAGTAAGCTTCAGTGGCTTCCTGTTACCAGCATAATATAAAATCTTCTCTTTGGAATTAAAATCCCTTTATAACCTGATCTCGCTCCTGCATTTCCAGTCTTCTTACACCTTACTGTCCCCCGTGTACTCTTCAGTTCAGTGGTCCTTGCCTTCTCAGCCTGCTTTCTGTTCCTCACGCGAGACATTCCATCTCCCGACACTGTATTTTTCCTGGCTGTGCTTTCCTGGCATGGGCCTTCTTAACTTCTTCATCTCTATTTCCTGTCTTCCTTTAGGTCCCAGTTAAAAGTCTCTTTCTTTTACAAGAAGTGCTTCCTGATCCCTTTGTTGATTATCTCCTGTTTATCTTGTATTTTTGTCATTTGTATATTGTCTCCTCGAGAGCAGGGGCTGTTTGCCTTTCTTTGTGGCACTCCTCATGGTGGATGCATGGCCTAACATTTCTTCGCTACCATTTCCTTTCTGTCTGCCTGTAGAGTCTGGTCTCTCCTATCCTAAAAAAATAAAAATTTTAAAACCACCTTTCCGGACTTCAAGGTCTTATCCTGTTTATCTTCTTCCCTTTATTGACAGATGTACAAAAAGATTATTCCTTAGTCCCCTCATATCTGAATTTCACATTCTAACATCTACCTTCTTTCATGATACTGGCTTTCTCTACATCTTATCCACACCGGACCTCTTGCTGTTTTCCTCTCTCATCCTGTTCTTTCTCTCATCTCTGCCAGTAGACATGCCACAGGTATGGCACTGGTTCCCTTTCCATGGCCTTATTTATCTCTACCTGTTGACATCTGTTTTTTTCTTCAAGGCCTCGTCTTCTATCATACGTTCTCTGATTCCTAATTCCCCAGCTAGATCCCTTCGTTACCTGTCACATGACTCCCTGACTTTTAATGTGTAATACAGCTGCTTATTGTGAATAATGAGTCCTGTGATAACTAATTCATACTGCATATTTCCATTGGACTAGAACCAATTACCAATTTTTACATAGTTAAAACTTAAATAGTATGAATTCGAAAATGTGGTATAATTTGATGGGATCCATTGTTTGCGCAGAGACATAGCTGTACAATTATTTTAATATGTACTTTCCTTCTACTAGATTAGAGGTTCTATGAGGAAATGATAGCATTTTTAATTAACTCCTTCAACCTTTCACAGTTTTTTACACATACTAGCTATTTGTTGTATAGTCATCAAATTGCATTGTTTATACAATGAATTATAATAATTTTTGCCTTTTTAATAGAACAATTTTTCAGTTGCAATGAAACTGTTAAAGGAGCTGCATAGAGAATCTAAAACAAGAGAAGACTGGCAGGTGAAATGGATTCACAGTTATTGTCGATTGAGCCACAGCCGCTGTCAAACACAGAGTAGTTCTGAGCAGATTCTCACAGTGCTGAAGACGGTCTCGTTATTGGGTATTTATATTCTTCTGCACAAGACCTGCTTGTTTTGTTGTTTTTACATCTCTATGGAATATAGTTATTCTTTCACATTTCATTTTTTTATCTGAGACTTTTTTCTTTGTGTTTATTTTACATGATGTTTGACAATTAAGGACTTAGTTTTTAGACAGTGTCTAAAACCAGATGAAAATTGTCTTTTCTAGAGAAAAGAGAAGGAAATTTGGAACCAAGGGAGCAAGTTCAGGATGACTTTTAGAACCTGAATCTCTTTATGAAATGAGAATCATAGAATTTTTCCATTCTTCCTAAAAATGTTGTGGGTCTTATTTTAATATTACTGCTGAGCACTTTAAACTTCTCAGAAAAAAGTATTGTTAAAACCAAATTTATGTCCCCTTTGGTAAATTAACTTCTCCTTTTAGCTTCAGAGTATTCAATAATGTGACCTATGGAATAGAGAACAGAAAAAAATTCCTTTTGCTGTGACTGCCTATTGTACAGCTATTTATGTCCAGCCTTATAGAATACTCAGTGTTATTACTTCTGTGTCTGCTCTTGCATACGCCCCAAATCAGTTAATTTGGTAATATTTTCATTTGTGATTTTATGTTACTTTTAAGGAATCTTTAAAACAAATATGATTTATCACTTAATAACTAGTTTGAGCTGATGAAATGAAAATTGTATTTTTGATTACAGGATGATTTTTAAATTTAAGGGGTTTGTTTATCTGAATTTTTATACAGTTATTGCTGATGGAAAATTTTTCACTGAAAACCTAACTCAAGCAATTTATCAGTCACTGTGAAATCAGTCCTTAATCTTTTCTGGAAGGCAACTTTATTTAATATTATCTCTCTTTTTTTTTAAGCCAATCTTATTTTGAATACTTCTTTAAAACCATTTTTGCATCTTACAGAGTTATTTTAAATTTATGGGACTCATTTGCTTAAAATTTTTTTTCCTTTCTTTCTTTCTTTTTTTTTTTTGGTGTGTGATCCACCAGAGGAGAACATATCAAGCTTCCAGAGCAAGAATAATTTGGCTTTCCGTAATCAGAACATTCTCCTGGGTATCACTTACAACATTATAGCTGGCGCACTCAGTAGTGAGCCAACTTGTCTTGCCCAAATTGAAGAAAGTAAAGCTAAAAACGTTTTAGAGCTTTCTGGAGCCAGTTCTGAGGATGCAGAGAAGGTAAATAAT
Organism: Pseudochirops cupreus; assembly: GCA_028627135.1. Lineage (NCBI taxonomy): Eukaryota > Metazoa > Chordata > Mammalia > Diprotodontia > Pseudocheiridae > Pseudochirops > Pseudochirops cupreus. The sequence continues at coordinate 2,407 of JAQQSU010012910.1, read as the reverse complement.
GGCAGGAAATTGAATGTTTAATGTTTTATTACTGTACACATGCATGAATTTAAGTTGCTTGCTACAGTAGAATAGTATATGTCATTGTCACTGTTTCTAAATGGGTTTAAAGCATAGTCCTTAAGAAGAAATCTAGCCCATAAACCTCAGGATATCTTGTGAGGTTTCAGCGATCACAATTTATATTCCTTTGGGTAGAACACCCACAGGTAAGGGTGTGATACTCTATGTGGACAGAGAGAAGAGAGGAAGAAAAAGAAGGAAGGAGCTGCATTAACCAATTGGAAGTGACCAGTTGGGCCATCAGTGGGATAGCCACTACTATTCACAGGTTGTTCTTTGTCCTTTATTCTCAGAAAGGACCATGACATCAAGAAAATGATGCAGTGACTTGCAGGTGAATTGGATTTAAGTGAGCCAGGGGCTCTGTGAAGTCACCAGCCTTGCTCCCTCCTCCGAGCCATTTGGGATGACTGGAGGTGGTCCCAGCAACAGTAGGTCCCAACCAAGCCTCACTTAGTCATTATTTGGGCCCTGATGGCCCAGAGTAGGTGTAAATAGCAGTTGTTTCTCTTTTGGCCAGAAACCTTGAGCGTTTTACCCTTCCAGATTGATTTTTTTTTTTTGACCAGGAAAAGAAGCCATTTTTTGCCTTATTTCTTACCTAGCCTTAGTTCTTAAACCTAAGTGGGCCATTGCCTCAGTCAGACTAAGACCTGGGAAAGACCTTAACTTTATTAATAAGACTGAGGTCTCCTGCTGCATCCTGGAGCATCCCCAGTCATCATATCTATCTGTAGATCTATATCTTGCCACTAGACCCAGATGACTAAGGAGAAGAGTGTGAGTTTAGTGAATATGTACAGCCCTGCCTTATTTAAATCCAGTTCAATTGCAAGTCAGGACATCACCTTCCCAAAGTCTTTGGTCATCTTCAAGAATGAAGGACAAACTACAATGTATTTTCTAAATGTACTTCTTAGTCATGGAAAGTAGAACACCAAGAAAAAAAGACTAACAAAATGAACAACAAAAATTTATTTTGCTTAACACAGATTGTGGGTCATGCAGTATCAGCATATTCTGCCAGAATTTGAACATTTAAAGTATGACACTTTGTTATATTAAAGGAAATTATATTTGAGTGAAGTCCAGTAAAACAATTATGGACCAGAATTTCAGTTCTGAAACTTATCTCTTAAAGTTCCATAAGTGGAAGTCAGCGTACCTCTATGTATTGTTTCTATAGACACTTGGAATTTTTGGTATAATAATTGAACTTGTAAGTGGTAGCTCAGCTTAGACCAGGGATTCTTAACTTTTTTTGTGTAGTGGACCCTTTTGGTATTCTGATAAAGACCCCTTTTCAGAATAATATTTTTAAATATATAAAATAAAATACTCAAGATTACAAAGGAAGTACTTAAGATTACAAACAACTTGTGAATAGTAGTAAGTGACCCAGTTGGCCAGTTCCAGTTGGGCAGTGCAGCTCTTTCCTTCGTTTTCTTCCTCTCTCTTTTCTTTCTGTACACATATTGTAAAATAGTTAGCAAAATTTTTTCTAAAAGTTTTAAAATTGTCTTAACCAAGTTAACCTCTGATTTACACAATTCCACTGTAATAGAGCTACATTTTTTTTAAGACTTGGTCATCTTATTTCATCCCAGTTAGAAGTGCAGCAGCCACTCACAGGTCCAATCCATTACTGATTAGCGCAAAGGCTTTGAATTGCTCCATTTCTGACCTGGGTCATTTTGCCCTTCCTTAAGCAAGCCTGTTGTATAGGTGCCAGACTTAGTGTAGATACCTGATTGACTTAACCCTACGGTGTCTCAGCTCCCAAATGCATGTTATCCCTGAACCTCAGCCCTCCGCTATCACAGAGAATACTGCTGTGTGCCACCACATCCAGACAACTTTCCTAGTAGATCTCATATCCATCATCTCTCCACTCATGTGGGTCCCACCACACATCAGACCTTCCTCAGCTATTGCTATAGCTTTCTCTCTGTATTCCTAGCTCTCTGTCTCTGCACCTGTCTCTTTTTCTCCACCTGTCTTTCTCTGTTTTCTGCTGCCTTTCTCTCCCTTCCTCCCTCCCCTGTCCAAGCTTATTTCATATTACTTCACACACTCTACATTCCAGCCAAATTGATCTGTGTGCTCAGTTCTAAAATTGATACTCCATCTCTTACTTCTGTGCATCTGCACAGGCTACCACTGTCCCAGGATTTCCCTTCTTCATCTTAGAATCCCTAGCTTCCACCTGGTTTCAATTCATGTACTACCTCCTATGGGAAGTCTTTCTTCATCTTCTCAATTTATTTTTTTTTCTTTTTTTTTTAAATTTATTTTATTAAAATTTTTTTGAGTTACATATTTTCTCCCCATCTTTCCCCCGCCC
>JAQQSU010012909.1:0-11797 GCA_028627135.1 Pseudochirops cupreus | reverse complement strand
TGCAGTCTGCAGGCCAGGAGCTCTGAAGCAGCAACATGGAGGTGGCTGCAGGGCCTCTGCTTCTGCTGTTTCCTTGCCCTGGAGGCAGTTTGGCTAGACCCGCTTTTCTCCCCCAGTTTTAGCAGAGTTCCACTGACCTTTCACGTAGTCCTTTTTTTCTTATGGCTCGATAATTCTGGAAACTGCCACAGGTGCCGCAGATCCACTCTCCTGAAGCTCCAGCTGCGGCCTGGCTCAACTTGTCAGGCCGCCCCCAGGGCCAAGCTACCGTGTCAGGCTGGACGGGTTTTGGCTCCCAGTGCTGAGATGATCCCTCCTAGCCAAGCTGCCTTCAGTGAAAAGTATATTTGTGTGCGTTTTAGAGCCCTAGAATTTGTTTACAATCATATTTTATGGGTATTTTGAGGTGGCTGTGTAGGAGCTGCCATATCTTGCTGCTCCTACGCCGCCATCTTGGCTCTGCCCCTCAAGACCACATTGTTGATGGTTAACGATGCTGCTGAAATGTAAACTATGCCTAAATTGATAAGAAAGTGCTTTGTCCCATCTTCTCAATTTCATGTGCATTTGTAGAGTAGACACAGGTATTATAGTAGAAAACAACTGAGATCAGGCAAGATGGTACAACTGTAGGAACTGATTCAGTCCAGTGCCTCCCCAAGTACACAAACAAAGATCTGAGACAAGTATCAGATCGAGTAATGATCAAATATTTGACCCACAGGCAAATGACCAGGGCAGGAATTATGGAACAAAGGTGGGCCAGGGTCACGAAGTTGAACTCCAGGAATAGAACAAGGGGAGAGGGATCTCAGATTCAGCAAACAGGCTCTCAGCATTGCTGCTGGTGATCCTCTGATCTCCTGAAGGATCTGAGACTCAGGACTCAGCCCCCAAGCTCAAGGGCCATACCTCTGTCCCTCCACTGTGGGAAAAGGTACCTTGGACCGACCTAAATAACTGGAGAAATAACGATTGCTCTTCAACAGGCCAAGACAATGTAATAAAAATAATTATACTGTCTAAGCTAATTTACTTTTTCTGTGGAATGCCAATCAAACTACCAAAGTTAGGTCCCATGACTGACCTTTCAAATTTGTCATTCACTAAATAGAAATAGGGCCCTGTTCTTCTGGCCTTGGGTGGGGTTGTCTAAGGCATTCTTATACAGAGCTAAGGGACCCATGCTTTTGCACAGTTGGCCATGAGCTATAAAGCTGAAGCTCTTTAGGAGTTTGGACAATGGGTTTCTGCTGCTCAGGTACACAACAATAACAAATAGAAGAAAAACACTCAAAGGTCTCTCCAAGTCCTAAATACGTAACAACTCTCAAGAGCAAGCTTCCAAAATTTTAGGCCTATTATTAGCATGTAATAAACAGGTTATCATTTGGTTAGTGTTTTGGTTCAGTCTTCTGTGGTGATTAAAAAGACCAAGAGACAATTTAATCATTTTATTAAGAATGTCAACATTTTAATAAAAGGATGATCATTTGGCCATCTCTCTCTTAAACCAAAGACAATCATGGCAGCCGGCTCACAGCTCATGTACCCTTTTGGAAGAGGAGAGTTCTGAAGGCAATCATCAACTCTGATTGGTTTACAATTAATGGGACAATGAATATCACAATGAGAGACTGGCCCTGAACTTTGATTATGTCATTTATTTCCAAGTTAGCCACAACCTTGGGCAAACTATTCAAAGAATTTATCCCCACACAAACCTGAGTAGAACACAAGGATTGTCCCACTTGGGTGAGGTCTGGATACAAGAGAAGGTTAGCTAAACCTTCAGAGACTAAGGTCTTAAAATGAGGATTAAAGAAAAAGGGGGAAGTCTGAATCTCCCCAAATTGTTAGTTATTAATAATCATTTCTCTCAGCTCCACATATTGGGGTATCTTGTGTCTGTCAGACAAATGTAAAGGGAGTTTGCAAAGGTGCCCATAATAGTTTCTCAAAATAGGATTTGAGGGAAAGGAGTAAAAGAAGAAATATGACCCTACCCCTCATCCCAAATGAGAATGAGAAAGATTTAGGGAGGGCTCCCACAGGTGGCTCTGATTCCAAGCTCCAAGTGAGTATGCAGCAGGGTTCCCTACTTCTCTTCATTTCCCAGCAAGCTGCCATCTTTTGGACATCTCCCTCATGCCCTAGAAATCTCTTCATCCTGGAAGATCATTTCAACCCTGGCACCCTCAGAAGTACCCTCTGCCTTATGACTGGAGGGTCGATGGCTCCTCCTAGAACCTTCATTTAAGGACTGCAACCAGACCAGCCATCTCTTCATTTCCCATCAGGCTACACTACTCTCTACCTCTCATACCAGGTACTTTCTTACTCCCCATCCAAAAGCCCACCCTGAGGTTTTTCAGTTTCCTTTTATTTTTTTTGTCTTCCCCATTAGAAGGTAAGCTCCTTGAGGGTAGGGAATGTCTTTCCTTTTGCTATATTCCCAGCACTTAGCAGTGTCTGACATTTTAAATTCTTAATAAATGACTATTGGCAGTCAGAGAGTTTTAACTAAGTCATCTTCCAGACTTTCACTGGTTGTGCATTTTAGTCACTGAAGGAGATTGTGGGCTGAATTAGAACCAACAGCCTAGAGTAAAATTCACCCAAAAAGCTCATTACCCATTCGCTGACCCGTTCAATACCTCCACTGCTTCCCCCTCATCACTCATCTGATAAAATATAAACTTTGTACCAAGGAGGCCCCAGGGCTTCCTTTTAACCTTCTAAGGAAGTCACTGGTGGAGAGATGACAGCTCCCCAGATGCAAGATTGACAGCCAGGCCTGGCTGCAACTCTCCACAGGCAAGGTTCTGACTTTTTAAGAGATTCATTTGCTTGGCTGCTGAGTGGATCATTTTGACCTAGTAAAGAAGACAGTTTCTTCCTTTCCTCTACTTTCCTGTACCCTCAGAGTCATGAAAAATAAAATCACCTAATGCCCCAGAAAAGCAGGAGTAAGAAATAAAAAGGAGATGATGTAAGGCCTCTCCGGTCCCTGCCCCCTCACCAAAGAGGACAGAGACGCAGCTTGAATAGCAGAGGTCCTTTTCTCCAATTAATTCAACAGAAAATCTCTCTGCTTCTTTGTGTTGCTTTCACTTTATTATGATGTTAATAAATTAATGTATTATTCTTAATATATTAATAACTTCATATATCACATTAAATATTTTTATTTGGAAGGGAAAGTTTTTGATAATGAAAAGGCTGATTGTAATGAAACTCCTAGAAAATGCAAGAAATCCATGACAACAGTGTCATTTTTAATATGTTAATTTTTTTTTAACTAAAAAATAATTTATTCAACTCTGGGTTTGGGGAGCAAGAGAAAGCAGATAGTCCAGGGAGGGGAAATGCCTAAGAGGAAGCATGCTATTGAAGTTAGCGCTGGCTTTGGAGCTTGAAAGACCTGGGATAAAACCCTGGCTCTGTAAGTTACTAGTTGAGTGACCTTGGACAAATCATTTCCCTTCTCTGAATCTTGTTATAAATGAGGATGAGGCTTATTTGGCCGTGTTGCAGTGAGGAAAGGGCTTTGTAAAGCTTATAACACAAACGATGTATGAGTCCTGGCTGTTATTATAACCTTGATCACAGGAAAGTCAGATGAAACATGCATTAAATTCTGGAGGGAAGCAGACTTCTTATTCTGAGACCACACTGAATAAGTCTAAGATCCTTTCTATGGGACAAACCTTCAAATACAGATAATTATCGTGCCTCTCCTAAATTCTCTTTTCTTCAGTCTCAATGTAAGGTATGCTATCTTTTTAAGGCTCTTTTCATATGAAGAAATGAATGATGAAAAGTGAAGGAAAAGAGTTTTATGCAAAGGAAGAGATTTATATTAAATATCAAAGGATGTGAGATGAGCATTTTTATACATAATATGAATGAAAAAAGAACTTCATTTTAATATAAACTGTTAAAATATGAGTATGAAGGAACAGCTTTCAGATGGAATTTTGGACAATTTTTGGAAAGAAAATGCTCTGTGACATAGATTTGAGCACTTGGATCTCTTTGTCAACATTGTGGAGTAATGCTTCACAAGTATGAGAACAGGGAAAACATTTTTTATTTATTAAAAATAGAAAAATGTGAGTGTGAAGTAAAAGCTTCAAAGGCACTAAAGGAACAGTGTGCTTTGTGGGAAATTTCAGAGCTAGGTACCTCATCTAGTTTTCATATACATGTTTTCTGACTAAAGAGGGTAAAAACTTTTTTAATGAAATAAGTTTAAAATTATTTATAGAACTATAAACATTGGATATTTAGGTATAATTTTAAAAGGAATATTGATTTGATGAAGGAAATTTTTAGACTTAGGACTTTTTACATAAAAGCGAATCCAGTCAAGAGCTTTTCATTTAAGATCCTGAACAAAAGACAGCAGCAGCAGATTAGGATAAAAATTGAAGATTAAGCAGGAAATTGAAAGGCAGCTGTGACAGAAGCAGTCAGCTAAAAGAAGGCTTCAGCTGAATGTTTCCTGATTGGTGGTAAAGAAGTAACATCATTGGCTGAGAGCTCTGAGTTAGCCACTTGGAAAGGGCAGCTAGGTGGTGCCATAGAGCAAAGAGCCCTGGACTGGAGTCACAAAGACCCATCTTTCTGAGTTCAAATGCAGCCTCAGACATTTACTAGTGGTGTGACCCTAGGCAAGTCACTTAATCCTATTTTCCTCAATTTCTTCATCAATAAAATGAGCTAGAAAAGGAAATGGCAAACCACTCCAGTATCTGCCAAAAAAAAACCTCAAATGAGGTCACAAAGTGTTGGATACAACTGTAGTTGGGAGGAGGAAGGAGGGAAGGGTTTCAACTCCCTATCAGCCATTTGTCTTCTGTTATTTCCAGGCTAAACATCATTTTTCTCAGGATAGAAAACGAAGTTATAGTTAAATGAGTTCAAGCCACTAGGCCAAGGTGAACCTTATCCCCAGGCACTGAAGATACTTGGAAGTATCATCTTTGAAAAATTGTGTATAATGGCAGAGGCATTTGCAGGACTAGAAATAAGCAAATATCTTGATTTTCAAAAATAGGTTATTTAACATAGACCAGTAAGTTTCACTTTGATTCTCAGGAAAATTATAGAGTATATTATTAAAGAAAAGTAAAGCAGTAACACTAGAAAACCAGCATTATTTCATCAAGTATAGGGCATAGATCAAATTCATTTTTTTTTGGAGGGGGGAAGGCAAGGCAATTGGGGTTAAGTGACTTGCCCAAGTTCACACCGCTAGTAAAGGTGTCAAGTGTCTGAGGTCGGATTTGAACTTGGGTCCTCCTCCAGGGCCCAGGCTCTATTCACTGTGCCACCTAGCTGCCTCAAATTTGTTTCTTTTTGTGGCAGAATTAGCAGACTAACAGATCAGAGAAATACCATACATGAGCAAGGCATGTAACTAAAGTCTTCCATGACATCTTTGTGGACAAAATGAAAAGATGTCAATTAGATCATACTGTAAATAGGTGGCTTAGGAGCTAGTTGATTGACCAAATCCAAATAGTAATCATTAAAGGATTCAGTCAACTTGGAAGGAACTCGATGGACATTTACAAACTGTTTTGTTCTGGTTTGGGGGTTGGCTTGTTGTTTTTTTGGGTTTGTTTGGTTTTTTTTGGACAGTCAGGACCAATTTCTAGTCCTGTGATACTTCTAGTACTCCATAAAATTTCTTTTCTTTTTATCTTTTTATCTTTTTAAAAATTAAACTTGACCATTATCAAAAAAATATAAGCATTTCTTTATATAAAGAACAGAAGGCAGATAGGTGGCTCAGTGAATAGAGCACCAGCCATGAAGTCAGGAGGACCTGGACTTGAGTTCAAATCTGACCTCAGACATTTAACACTTACTAGCCATGTGACCTTGGGCAAGTCACTTACCCCCAATTGCCCTGCCCTTCCCCCTCCAAAAAAGCAAAAAAAAAAAGAACCCGAGAATTTTGGGGGCAACTAGGTGGCACAGTGAATAGGGCACCAGCCCTAGAGTCAAGGAGGATCTGAGTTCAAACCCAGCCTCAGACACTTGACACACTTACTAGCTGTGTGACTGTATACTATATACTGTATGGGGCAGATAAGTGATGTGGTAGACAGAGTGCTGGGCCTGTAGTCAGGAAGACTCATCTTTCTGAATTCAAATCTAGCCTCAGATACTCACTTGTTGTATAACCCTGGGCAAGTCACTTAACCCTGTTTGACTCATTTTATTAATCTTTAAAATGAGCTTGAGAAGGAAAAGGCAAACTACTCTAGTATCTCTGCCAAGAAAACCCCAAATGGGTCATGAAAAGTCAGACATGACTGAAAAATTTCTGAACAACATGCTACATGAAACCATGAATCTGTATTACTGACAGTTTGGTACATATAAAATGTAACATGATACATTTCAATACGATTCCCTCCTGAACTTCCTTCTGCTCTCTTCTGTATATTCTTTTTAAATGCCATGTTGACTTTTTTTGGTATCACTGTCACTACTCCTTCTATTCTCTCCCCCAAAGAATGTTAAAAAATCTCCTTTGTAATAAATAAATATAGTAAAGCAAAACGACTCTGAAAATGTATGTGTTGTTCTGCACTTCCAGTCTATTCCCTCTCTACAAAGAGCAGAGAAGCATGATTCACCTTTGGTCTTCTGGAGTCAAAATTGGTCAAGGTGTTTATGACTGTTCTTAAGTCTTTCACAGTTGTTTTCCCATTTTCCTTTATAATGCTGTAATTATTATATAGATTATTCTGTTCACTTTGCTCTGCATCAGTTCATAGAAATCCTCTGGAGTTTCTCTGAATTCATCCTCTTCACCCTTTTTCAGATAGTGTCTCAAGCATCTGCCAGTTTTTTGAATACAATAGCTCTTCCAGGCCAGGGGATTTGGACTTCTTTTTGATACTATTATATTAAATATTTTTTTTTAATTTTATTCATTACTTGGATGAAACCATAGATAGGATGATTATCAAATTTTTAGATTACAGAAAGTGGAAATATGTTATACAATAGAATTGGGATCTGAAATAACCTTACTAGGCTAGAAATTTGGGCCAAATCTAAAAAGATGAAACATAATAAGTGTAAATTCTTTCAGTTGAGTTAAGAAATCAACCACACAGCCTTTCTTTACTCTTCCTGCATTTAGAGGGTTAGATATTCACGTGACTTCCCATGAGATCAGCACTTATCTGTATCCAAACTACAATTCTAATTCATGAATGTTATTTTAAGAAATCTCCATTCCTCTGAGAAAGGATGCTTTCCATATAACTGTGGCATTTAAAAAGTTTGAGAGACATAATTTCTGGATAATTTAACAATTTTATTAATAATGACAACATTTTAATAAAAAGGGTGGTCATTTGGCCATCTTTCTCCTAGACAGAAGACAATTCATGGCAACTGCTCACAGCTTACGTGCCCATTGGAAAAGGGGTGTTCCCAAGAGTGGCAATCAACTCTGATTGGTTATGAGAGAATGAATATTACAATGAGGGAATGAATGTATTCAAATGAACTTTGATTATGTCTTTACTTCTAAGTTGCACCCCTTCCCTTCTTGGGCAATCTATTCAAAGAATTTATTTCCACCCAAACTTGAGTAATGTACAATTGCTTCCACACATGGGTGAGGTCTAAACAAGATTATTAAGAAAGTTAGTCCCGTCTCATTATCAATCATGTCTTTCAATGACTGAACTTTTGAAATTAAAACTTTAGAAAAAGTGGAAAACTTTGGATCCCCCCAAATCATTGGTCGTTAATAACCATTTCTCTCAAAACCTCTATCCTATCTATTACTACTCCAACTTCTCTCCCTTCCCGATTCCATCACACTTTTTTACTTATAGACAAGAACCATCACATTGACTGAAGGCTTGATTTATTTAGTCATAAGAATAAAAAGGATGTAGACTTATCAATTGTTTATGCCACGGGTGGTAGACAGTAACAAGTCTGAAAGTGGAAGAGTATGATTAAGTGGAAAAGCACAGAGAGAAGAAGAAATTTGAAATTGAGCTAGTAGAAGCCAGAAGCAGAAAGAGGACAATTTGGAGATGTTATAAAGACAAGATGGCTACAAAAATCTAATTCAGGAAGCTGTTGAAAATGTGAAGGCTTAAGAGGAATATAAGCAGGTTTCTGAAACTTATCCATAAGTATTGCCTAAACCCAGTTACCTGAGAGAACCAACCAGAAAAGAGATTGCATCCTGAGTATCCAAGAGAGATACTTAGGCAGGGGAGCCATCACAGGTTCAGAAGCTGGACCCATAGTTTTTCAGTTCTGGAACTCTAGTCCATCAGTTTACCCAGGAGTGATCTTGCCTATGGGGCAGCTAGGTGGTGTAGTGGATAGAGAGTTAGGTCTGGAGTTGGGAAGACTCCTCTTCCAGAGTTCAAATCTACCCTCAGACACTTTACTACGTGACCGTGGGCAAGTCTTTTAACCCTATTTGCCTCACTTTCCTCATCTGTAAAATGAACTGGAGAAGGAAATGACAAACCACTCCAGCATCTTTTACAAGAAAATCCCAAATGGTGTCACAAAAAAGTCAGCAATGACTGAAAAGCAACTAAAAAACAACAAAATTTGACTCATACCGCCAAACTCAAAAAAGCCTGACTCACAAAAAGAACACCAATTTACTCATTTACGCCGAGAAATTTAACTACCCAAGAGACTAAGTTATTCATTTTAGCTGGCCAGTGCATTCATTCCCAGACAGAAAGTCTACTGGGAAAATCCAGAATTTTTCTTGGTGCACAAGAAACCTAACCAAGGCAACTGATTGAAACTTATTGAAAGTGACTGCATGATGGTTGGATGACTTTCTCAGAGAATCCCCCAGACTCACACAATACAGTGGGGCCCCAGGACTTACTGATGACATCGTGACCTATACCAACACCACAAGCAAATAACAGTGTCAAATAATACTGTCTTGTTCTCACATTGGTTAGGAATTCTTCCGTGGGGAACAAGAGCAAGGCTGTGCTGTTAAATGTTTGACAGCTGGAATCTGGGGGAGTGGGGGCCAGGGGGTGGGAGGAATGTATGCACACATACCTTTAAGTTTAATCTGCTTTATTTACTTAGAAAATCAACAGAACAGTAAGTCAAGCCCTGATTTGTAGTAAAAGATGAAAATTTAATCATCCGCTCTCTTATGCCAGTTAGTACTGCCTCCAACACACCCCTGGACAGGGGCTAAAAAAGGCAGTAGTTGTAGATAGATAGATAGACAGATAGATAGATAGGTAGATAGATAGATAGATAGATAGATAGATAGATAGGTAGATAGGTAGATAGGTAGATATAGATATAGATGTAGATATGTTTATATGTTTGTTTTTATATGTATATATTTACATGTATTGATTTTATATATACAATTGTCCACATATGTTGATGTATGTCTATATGTACATGAGTGTATTCATATACATGTGTGTATATGCATGTAAACATGTGTATACATGTATGCATGTATGTAACATGCATTGTATCTATACACAAATAGTTGTTGGACAAACAGCAAACTAGTGGCAAAGAGGACAATTTAGAGGAGTTCGAAAGGGGGTAGGGGTACACAAAAGATAGACCAGCTAGAGATGCATTTTTATATCAGGAAAAAGAATGATCTGTCCCACAAAAAGAGGGCTAGGGTTGAGGAAGTAGTCCCACCCACCCAGGAAAGGAACACTATGGCTACAGTACCATGCCATACAAGAGTGGGGTGATAATACCCAAAAAAAAAGGCAGGAAAGGGATTTGGGTCCTGCTGTATAACAGACAAGCAGAGGCAGAGCACCATAAAGTGCTCAAGCAGCAGTCTCGGAGTTGCAAGAATGAACTGATATCCCTGGACCACCATGAGAAGGAAGTACACCCTATGTATATTGGCACACTGGCCAAAGCCCCAGGGCTCCACCCTAGTTACAACTGTGAATCCAGCTGATGATTTTCCTGCCTCAATAGAACTGTAGCTGGGCAAAATGTCAGCAGTAGTCACCTTCCACTGGATCTACTGTTATAAAACCTGTGTGTTATTATTGACCACCCCCCTCCCAGTATCTTTCCTTATGTGCCAAACAGTATAGTTATTATGATTTAGTCTACTTAGTGATGTTTGGTAGACACATTGGCCTCATCCACAGCACATTTACAAGTCATTGGAGAGGGTGATGTCTTTTGGACATTGTTCCCAAATTCTGCTGATATTTGGGACTTACATCCCCCATTTGTTAACTACTATTTCTAGTTATCAGTCTCTATGCTATATGGGAATTCTGGTCACTCAACACTAATATAAGGATATTGCAGCTGAGTCAGGCCCCCTGAATTTTCACAATTAATTCAAATTTAACAGAAAAGAAAGACTTATTGGGGAAAAAAATGAAGACATCACAAAAAGAAAATGGGCCTTCTGGAAGGTATGTTTGCATGGCAGCAGGCAAGGAGACGTTGCCAAGCAACCAGGCCCATTGCCACCCTGACAGCATGTATATAAAAACCTCCAGTGATTTTTAGCAACATCTTTTGCCTTTCCCTCTTGCTGCAATCCCCCAAACCATGCACATACCTCCTGTGAAACTCTCCAGCTACTGGATCACAAGGCATCCCAAAATGTAGAGAACTGCTCTAAATCCTATACTGTTTGGGAAGAAGGGTGCCTAGCATCAGTAGCATGCTTTAAAATGTTTAACAGTCAACTGGGGAGAAGGGAGGGCAGAAGAGGAGGAATCACACAAGGCATACTTTTAAAATTAATCTGCATAATTAACACTTTCACTGTCACTTTCTTAAATTTAAATTTTTTAAAAACAATAAATCAAATCCTGATTTATATCATTTCAATTTCTGAGGTAGAAATGTTCACACTGAAAGTTTAACACTTAGCTCTTGGAGCTGGCTCAAGCCGACTCCTGTGTTCCCCTACATAGAATCCTATAGACCAGCATGGGGGGTCCTATTAGTGAAAAAATGTCAAAGACTCTGAAGCCAATTCCCACACCTGAAGTAATGAAGTAATGACTAAGAAACCCAAGTGTAGGATTTTTGTGCTTTCTCTAAGCCTGGGAGAAGAACTGGAGAACAGTCAAGCATGGGCTTTTCTGTTTTCTTGGATGATAAAACAGAAACACACACCCAGACAGGGATGTATTTGCAAGGATTAGGGGTTCCTGGTAAGAAAGTAGCTTCTGGCCCCAAAGTGACAATAACCCACAGGCAGGAGCTGCCCTTAACTCAGCAGCCAACACAGTGCCTTCTACTAGAAGGTGCTCGGTGAATATTTGTCAAATTGAATGGTGTCCCAGGGAGTTGACACGGTCAGGAAAAGTAGAGTACAAGGATTGAGGAAAAGCAGGATTTCAGCAGCAGCAGGAACAGAAGAGAGACCCATATGGCCACAATAACCTCATAGACTCCAGGATAAAGCAAAAAATGGCTCCGGAAAGCTTTTCTATTGGTCCTACAGAGAGTGTAATTAGGACCTAGCAACAGACAGGAGGAACAATAGCCTAGCCGTAAAGTTACCAAGGCCTGAAATACTGTAATATCAGAGATAGCTATGTGATGCAGTGGACCTGGAATCAGGAAGACCTGAGTTCAAATCCAGAGGCATCCTTTCAATACTAGTAGTAGTAGTAGTAGTAGTAGTAGTAGTAGTAGTAGTAGTAGTAGTAGTAGACATAGTAGTTGTAGTAGTAGTAGTAGTAGTAGTAGTAGTAGTAGTAAAAGTAGTAGTGGTAGTCATCATAGTAGTCAT
>JAQQSU010012908.1:0-11797 GCA_028627135.1 Pseudochirops cupreus | reverse complement strand
TCTCCCATCCCTCAGCATCACCAGTGCTCCCCTTTATTTCTTCCTGGGCAGCTTGTCAGCATAGCCCTCAAAGAAATCATTGCACATCATGGCAATGCAGGACAAGAAGACCGAGTACTCCTGGAAGTCAACTTCATTGTCCTTGTTGTTGTCCAGGTTGCTCATGAGCTTCTGAAAGGCAGCCTCATCTGTCTTTTTCTGGAAGAGGAGGAAGGAGAAAAGAGGTGACGTGACAGCTCCCCAAAAAGGAGCCTACCACCTCATTAGAGGAGCACAGCATCCTGGATTTAAGGTAGGAAGGGCCCTAAAAGGCCTTATTTTACAATTAAAGGAAGAGAAGGCAACATGCATTTATTAAGTGCCTACTATGTGCCAGGAGTTTTACAAACATTAACTTCATTTGATCCTCACAACAACCCTGGGAGGTAGGTGCTATTATGATACCCATTTTACAGTTGAGGAAACTGAGGCAGACAGAAATTAAGTGACTTGCCTGGGGTCGCATAGCTAAGAAATATATGAGGCTGAATTCATAGGAGGCTTGAACTCAGGTCTTCCTGACTCCAGGTTCATTGCATTTTGAGATACATAAAATTAAATGCATAGTATTACCAAAGAAACCAATGATATTTAAATGTAAATATAAAATTATATAATATATAAAATATAACACTATGAGCATAAATATTAAGATATAGTACTACATATACATATAAAAGAATATAAATATAGAAACGTATCTCACCAACCCTTGATTAAGAACCTTTCCTCTATAGTAATTAGCTATGATAATATGATCATTAATTAGAATGGTTAGATGAGGATGTGTAGTCACCAAGCATCTCGAGTGGCAGGAGAGACGGGAGCGGGAGCAGCACATCTACGGATTCCACCGCACACATACATGCTACTCACCCCTAAGAAGCTGGGGAGCTCCCTCGTCACCAGCTCCTTCAGCTCTGTTTTGTTGAGTTTGAACTTGTCTCCCTCCTTCCCAGAGTACTTGTGGAAAGTGGCCACCATCACATCCAGAGCCTTTTCCAGAGGACTTGTCATGATGCTTTCCGAAGGGGCACCTACAGAGAGAGAGCAAGTGAAGACACCCTTGATTTGGGGAGGAGTGGATGTGGAACTGTGTTGGATTACTTCAAGAATCGTGATATCATCTATTCAGGGACCCCCCTCCACTGATGAGTTCATTCAGTTCCGCCAACATGAATAGTGAGTGTTTCCTATAGAAACAGAACAGAAACTGGCATCTTTCTAGACCCGAATAAGCTTCTCAAAACCCAAACATGGCGCAAGAAGCCAGAAAAGTGAACTTAAATCAGCGTCTTTTGAAGACAGATTCATTTGGAGGGTTAGAGGAAGAGAAAGGAAATCTAGGAGGAAATCCATACTAGTCATTTTTCTGTTTTAAGTCATTATTCTTCTTATTGAGGTTCTAGACTCGGTTGTTTGTATTCATCTGAAGGACCTGAGGCAACGGCTGGGATGCCCCACCCTAGATATGGCTCCCAGTATAGAAAACCTTTTATTCTCTAACGGATGGTCTTAGGGCACTGCCATGGTGGCCCAAAAAGGATCATCCACTGGCTGCTGCCCTTCTGGAGGTGAGCCTTCAGAATTTAACTGACTTAGGAAAGAGTATGATGAAGTGGAAAGAAAGTGCCCTGGATCTGGAGCCAGAAGATCTGGATTTGAATTCCAGTTTATTACCAGTGTGACCATGAAAAATGTACTTCCTTTCTCTGGGCATAGATAAGAGGCCTTAGTGCTCATCTGTCTAGTTTCAGCCATTCCCTGTCTATGTACTTGGAGTAATTGCAATGACTCAACATATATACTATATGTTATATGTTATCAATATGTGATAATATATATAATACATAAGCAAAATAGAAATTTCACACATCTTACTATTTTGCTATTATAGGAAGCACATTCAAAAGTATTATTGAATTCTTGTTGTTAAATATACTTTTTATTATTTTTATAATAATGAGGTAGAGGGGAGGGCCTAGAAATTTTTTTACATTAAACAGGGGTCTACCTACTCAACGAAGCTGGGAATCACTAAAACTAGGCTGACAATCCTCACTTTATAGATACCAAAGAAGAATAAACATCAGCATCCCACCCCAGCCTCTGAGCCCTTCACCCTAGGACTGCCAAGGTCCCAGTTCCTGCCCTCAAGACTGGACTATTCTGGACACCTCCCTGGATAGCTGACTTCTGGGCTCCTCTCAGAGCAAAGCATGAATGGGGCAGGATTTACCACACTTAGAAGGCACACACAAGCCCATGTCTGAGTGGACCTTGACAGTCAGCTCTGACCCTGTTCTAACATAGACACAGATAGGACAGAGAAATTAGTTCTGGCCCAAGTAGGGGAAGATAATAAAGAGAAGCCCCCAGAGAAGACCAAGGAGTCCTTAGATTTGGGACTGGCAATTCATACTGCAATCAGCAACCCCCACCGTCATGCCTGAGGGAGCACAAAAAGATTGAAGGATACCTAGCCCCACCCTGCCTCAGTTTCCCCATGTAAGAGGCTGCCAACCAAGAGAGCTTCCCTGAACCTCCTATGTAGGAAAACTGAGGCAGGATAGAGCCCAGGTCTTCCTGTGCCCCACCCCACCCCCAGGAACATTGCACCTCTTTAGGGACCAGAGAAAATCTAATACTGCAACCCATTAAGTTTAGGACACATCCCAGATCATTTTTTAAACCAGTCCTCTGTCCCCACCTCCCTGCACAGAACTGTTGCCCTGAAGTTCCCTCCCTAGTTTCTTTCCCTCCCCTGGTTGCCCTAGGAAGTTGTTTCTGCAATGCCTGCCCCACCCTACGCTCCTTTCAGTGCCCAGCACCACAACAACAACAAGCCAGCAATGGTAATCTCCAGCTCGATTTTTCCACCGCGCTCACTCTCACTCACTCACACATTCCCCAAAGCTCAGCCCTCCCCAGCCCATTCTTCTGCTCTGTGCACAGGAGTGGGCGGTTGCTTCTGGAGACTGGCCCTGAGACTGACAATGGAAAAAAACAGCCAGGCAGAGGGGAGGGTGAGTTGGGAAGGAGAGGAGGGGGAGGAAGAGATGTGGAAAGAGAGGGTGGGAGCTATCCCTCTGACAGGGAGAGAGATCAGAAGTGGGGAAGATATGGGCAGAGGAGAAGCCCAGATCACAGCCACCACGCTGCTCCATATGTACATATGTACATGCATGAAACACATGACCATGCCCCAGACACAGACAGATACGCACTCCAGGTGCAAAAATGTAATATACAGCATGCACATAACACCCAAGCCATAAGGTCTTGCAATCTCTCCACCCCACTCTGACATCTATCTCTCTGCAACTGAACCCGAATCATCTGCCCCTCTTCACCACTCCCTCCCCAGAGCCTTTCTGTAGGATCCTCACATCTGGATCTGCTTCCCACTCAGCTTCCTCCTCTATCTACTAGGCCCTACGGTCCTGTCACCCACATCCCCGTCCAAGTCAACCACAACTCACCAAACCAAGCAGAGAGGAAATGCAGAGAGGGGAGAGAGAGAGGGACACAGTGGGGAGGGCTGAGCCATGGCCTATTTATACCCCCAGCCAAACCCTGCCTGTGGCAAGGGGCGGAGGGGAGCTGGGACACCCACTCCCTGATGCTGGGTCAGAGGAGACCAATAGAAAAACCTCTTCCACCTCCTAGCTCACGTTGGCTGGTGGGTGAGCAGAGCTTACACAAGAGGAGGCACTAATATGGGGATGTGGTGGCTACTCCCCCCCCCCATCAGAGGGAGAGAACACTGAAAGAAGAGCCAGACAGTACCCACAGGCCTTGAGACCCCAATCTGAAGGAGTGGGTAGGGCCCCAACCCCACCTTGTAGGAGGGGCTACAATGAGAGGGGGGTATACAGTCTTTGTTAAATTGTAGGGGAAAGGGGAGGGGAGAGCGTGAGGATGGAAAATTCCTGCACAGCTAAGAATCTTCTAGAACAGAAAGAAGAAAGACCCAGAGCACGGGACTGATCTGGCATGAGAGGAGGGCCACCTAGTCCCTCTGCTTCATGGGGAGCAGGCCTGTGCTGAGGGTGTGGCTATCTTAGCCATAGGAGGATGTATGTGTGAAGGATAATGAATGCCAGGCTAACTCCAGAAAAGAAGACTTGAAGAATGCTTGGGAAATACTCCATGCAAAGAAAAATATCTCCAAGCGCTCTTATTCCCTGGAGTCTGTGGCTGAGAGCCTGGGACAAGCCCAAGTATAGGGACGAAGGAAGGAACGGGGCACATGGGGCTGATTGTCTGGGAGGGGGTGGGGGCGGTACGCTCGCAATCACCCGGAATGAGACAGAAGGGGGAGAGGGACACACGAGTGCCCAGAAGGAGAATGGAGCAGATGAAGAGAGACACCTGAGTGCCCCGGACAGGACTAAGTGACAGGGATCGAGGAAAAGAGAACACAAGAGGCTGAATATGGGGGTGAGGTGGGTTGGCAGAATAGAGAGGGGACACATGAACATACAGTATACGGAGACACTTGGATGTTGAGGATGTTGAGGTTACATATCAGGATATAGGAGTAAGGATAAAGTATCTTCAAAGGTTGGCTAACCAGTTATCAGACTAGGGCACAGGGGTATCTCTCTAGGATGCTGTCCCCTGACTCTGGGCTGGGGGTGGGAGGGGTATGCCAGAAAGGGAGAAGAAAGCAGATAGGCCATCAACCTTAATCCTATTAGTGCCGCCACTTCAGCCCTTTCAGCTCCCCACAGCCCCAGGCTAGGAACGGGCAGCCCCACCCAGGCCCCACCCTCCACCTCGCTGGTGCTCTATTGTGGAGGCATTGGAAGCCAGCGGCCTCCTGAACCCGGATTTGAGAAGTGACTCAGCCATGCCCCTCACAGCCTCCCTCTCCAGCCCAGCCCCAGCACCTCTCTCTCAAAGACCCCCAGAGAGGGAAAGCCTCCAGCTCAGGAGCTGTTAACATTGGCTTTGGTGCCACGGACCCCTTTGGCAGTCTGCTGAAGCCTTTCTTCAGAATAATATGATTTAAATGAATGAAGGAAATGCTAAATTTCAGTTAGAGATAAGTAAAAAGAAAGATGTAATTTTTTTCCCCATCCAAATTCCCGGGACCCCTTGAAATCTGACCCTCTACTCTAGATGCCCAGAGGGCCCAACCTCCATCTAGTGTGCATACTCTCCATTCTCAAATCTAACCACAAATCTCTTGCTGCAGTTTCAAAACCACTTCCTCTTCTTCCAGATCCTTCTTCCTCTAGAGATGGTGGGACTAACTGAGATCATAAAGGTTTCTTCTCCTGGCTAGTAATATTAACAAGTTCTCCAAGTACCCCCTCCGCTTTTCTCCCCAGGCCTCAGGGGATCTCAGTTCCTTAGGAGGACAACTGGAATTTGAGTATTAGACACAATGGTGGGGGTTCAAAAACTAGAGGAGCCCAGCCCCAGCCCTAATCCCCACTCCCTTTTAAGAAAAACCAAACCCAAAATGACAAGTGTGAAAACATGTTTAATGTGAATGTATATGTAGAGCCTGTATCAGATTCCATGCCATCTTGGGGAGGGAGAGAAAATTTGGAACTCAAAAGCTTGTGGAACCGAATGCTGTAAACCAAAAATAAATAATTAAAAAAAAAAAAAGGATAACCAAACCACCCCAAAAGGAGCTGGAACAACAGCCATTTTTATTGAGACATCATTCACAATAGTGGGTGTATTAACAATGAAATTAACAATTTCATCCCTAGTACCTTGTTTCTGCTAACCCCATCATCTCTCTATGTCTTCTCTTTACCTCCCCAAAGTACTTTCTTGGTATATTTTTCAATTATAATAGAACACCACAGACCCAAGGGGAAGGCCAAGAGATTGAAGATGAGAAGGGAAATTTCCTAAGGGTCATAAATCAAACTGAAAGCTGAGACAGATCAAGGAATGTCTAGATTAGGCGACCTCAATGGCTATGTAGTCCAACCCATCCTCAAAGGAGAACCTGGCTTTCCACTGAGAAGACAAGTGATCATCCAGTCTCTACAAGACAACGTCCAGGTAGAAAGGACATAACACCCAGGTTACAGCTCTTTCCCATGCATCAATTCATTTTATCACTCCCCATTCCTGACCCATCCCACTTGTGGGGTTACTAAGGACAAGGAGGGTTAGGGGGACAGTCCCGGAAGTACTCGTGGCAGTAGAGGCAAAGACAGGCCAGAGCTCGGACGTACTCCGTGAAATCAACTTCACAGTCCTTGTTTGTATCCAACGCGCTCAAGAAAGTATTGTAGTCACACTCCCGGAGCCGAGTCTAAGGAAATGTGGAAGAGAGCAAGAAGAAAGATTGAGATAGGAAGAACCCCCTGACTTTCTCGAATGACATAGCAGAAGAAGCACTGAATTAGACATCGAGAGAACCGGGTTCCTCAGCTTTTCCCCTGAGCCCCTGTGTGTCCTTACGCAAATAATTTTCATCAATGTCTCTCAGATCAATGTTCTGTTTAATCTACATTGTACAGAAAGACTACATGTCACAGGAAGTCCTTTCTGTGCTGTAGTCTAGGGCTCGAACAAGGCATTTGTATACCCTAGACAGGATGTCCACCATATTTGAAAATGGCCCCAGGAGTATGGCTAGCCATTGGAGGCTTTAAGGATTACACTATAAATTCCCGGATACTGTCACACACAAAAACTGTATTTTCTGGCATTAAAAAAATTATACTATGCTAAAATTTTACTTTTAAAAACAGCCCTCATTCTGTTCTATCATTTATTATCATTAATAAATAATAGTCTCACATCTATATAGCACTTGAAAGGTTTACAGCTCTTTCCTTACAACAGCTGTGGCAAATTCAAATAGAAATGGATCCCAGAAGGTCACATATTGACTTAGAAAACCACAAATTAACATTTTCTATATTGTATTATATTTTTAATTTTTTTGTTTATCGTTCCCCAATTACATTTCATTCTGGTTTGCTTCCATTTGCTAGTTTTATGGGATGTAACCTTGGCTACAAGTTCAACCCCTCTGCCTTAAAACACTCTTCAAAGTAAGTAACACACGTACTTACAAAGGGTATTTCATCAATGTACTTGTTCTCATTATGATGTTTTCTATGTTGTGTTTTTTTGTCTCATGTTAAGTCGTAATGGCAACTCCTACTTTGGGGGAGTTTCAACTCAATCGTAATGAATTTTATTCCAACCTTTCTTTTGCGTAAACACATGAGTCCCTAGGCTTCAGCCTAGGTTACTACTAGGTTACTCTCAGAAAGAGGTTAAGTGATTTGACCAAGGTATGCAGTTAAGTGTCAGTGCTGGGATTGTAGCCTGCTTCTCCTGACTCCCAATCCAGGGATCTGTATAAATGCATCCTGCCTCATACTCCCCACTCCCAGCCCATCCCACTCTGCTTCAGATTTCCAGCTCAAGGGATGATGTGTCATGAGATGTAAAAGCTCACCCCACCACCTCCAGCACAACCCCCATTGCCTTTTACCGGGGCTAAGCTGGGCAGCTCCTTCAGCAGCAACTCTTTCAGCTCACATTGGGAGAGTTTGAACTTATCCCCCTCTCGCGCTGCGTACTCCTGGAAGGTACACACAATGGCAGCCACTGCTTCCTCTAAGGATGTCGGCATGGTCACTTGGGGAAGGAGGACACAATTATTCTCCAGCTGGGGCATATGGATGCATATCACGTCAGGGGATACAGCAAACGTTTATTAAGTACGATGTTTATGCCAAGGCTTTAAAGAAGGTACACAGTCTAGATACAACACAGTCCCTGTTGTGACGATGTTTACCACTTAGGAAAGGGATGAAAACACTAACACAAACTCTTAAATTAAAAATACAGACTAAATACATCAAATGCTTAAATACTTTAGAAGGTCAGAGACCATCATTTCCCCCTACCTCACTATAAGCTCTAAAAGGGAAGAAACAGTATCTTAGTCATCTCTCCATCTCCCCCAGGTGGTTATGTTAGAATCAAGGTCAAAGGGAGTCCCCTTGAGTTTCTCCTTTGCACATACCTCCCTCAGCCTCTACCCTCTTACTGTAGGGTCCCTCATCCTCCCAATGTCTGCTTTCATTTTGATTTGAAGTTCTATTCACGTGGCCCTCCCTTCCCATCAAAATTCCTTCAAAACCAAGCCCAAATACTTCCACGAAGTCTTCCTTCGCATGGAAAAATGGAGAACACCGTCTTCAAAGTCATAACTTTGGTTTAAATCTTGCCTCTGTCATTTACTACCTATGTAACCTTGGACAAGTCCCTGAACCTCTTAACCACTCTGAGCCTTGGTTTCCTCATTTGTAAAATGGGGATTTGGGATTAGATGGTTTCTAAAAATCCAACTCCAAACCTATAAGCCTGTGAACCTATGTAGTTAAATAAATTCATCAGCCAGTAAGTTAGCAGGTAGAGATAGGAAGTATATTAGACTTATTTTTTCTCATATATTTTATAGTAACAGACAGAAGTACAGACAGCAAGCTTACCAACTTTGCAAATAGCACTAAATTGGAAGTTAATAGTTAACATGTGAGAGCAGAGGTGTTAAGCACACAGCCCAGGATGACATGAGGTCCACAATCCTCTTAAGTGTGGCCTGAACCAGATTGAAATGTAATTGAAAGGGCGGCTAGGTGTTACAGTGGCTAGAGTACCAGCCTTGGAGTCAGGAGGACCTGAGTTCAAATCCAGCCTCGGACATTTACTAGCTGTGTGACCCTGGGCAAGTCACTTAACCTCACTTGCTTAAAAAAATTTGCAATTGGGAAATACTGAACAAAATAAATAGAAATACAATAAGGCATAAATAATGTTAATAGGGGATTCTCTAAGTTAATACATGGCCCACAGGGATCCCTAATGTATGGTCTATTGACCCTTCCTTTTTCTATTTGAGTTGGACACCAATATGTTAAACAGGATTGGGATCCGATAAGATCCAGACAGACTGGAACTATGAGGCATTGCAGAGATTCAGGTAGAAGCCAGAAGAATTACTGAAGATCAGAGAGTCAGAGCTGAAAGGAAATCTAATCCAAATTCTTATCATGGGTGTTTTGGAGGCATTACTACTCAGGTGGGCGTGGACCTAAATGACTTCTGAGGTCTCTTCCAGCTCAGTTTCAATGATTCAGTGATCTCTGCCTCTCCCTTCAAAGATTCTTCTGCCTACTCCCATGGCCTTAGCGTTTATAAAAGGGTCTGGTCCATGGCTTTGGGGAGGTGTTGAAACCCACTAATGTTTCCCCCTCAGGTTCTGGGAATAATAACCAAGGAATGAGCAAGAATTGGGGGATCCTCAAAGTCTGCCCTTCTTCCTCATTGTTCCCTTTCCAGCCTCATGAAAGGTAGAATGGTGCAGTGAAAAGATTTTTATACAGGGCAGCTAGAGATGAGGTTCTGGTCTTCCTCCCTCAGCTCTCTTGGGCAAGTCACGACCTTCCTGGGTCTCAACGGCCTCATATCTGAATTATGAATAATAATACTTTACCTACCTGGATACAGGATACTAGAACAGACCTTTTAAGGTCCCTTCTAGACCTAAGATACCCCTTCAGAGCCATACCATGTGGGGGAACTATCCTGACTTGAGCAGCTTTGAGGGAGTCTTGGGAGATGGGTTCCTGCATGAGGCCCCCCTTCCCAGACCATATTAAGGGATGGCTCCCCAACTGGGAAATCCTTTGGGGGATAACCATTTCACCAATCCCAGGCAAGGAAACCCCAAAGCCAGCCAGGAAAGCAGTAGTCATTTCCATTCATATAAAGTGACTCATACCCTACTCCCTAAGGGAGAGAGAGATTTCTCTGACAAACAGCCTAGCACCACAAGCCTTCTCATCCTTTCCTAATCTGACCCATTTTCGAACTTCTGTAGAGGGGATCACTTAGTGGGACTGTAGTCAAGGGCTAGGCGGGAGCAGGGGCTTTCCATAGACTCTTACTATTGCCAGTATCTGGGGGATATCCTAGAACCTAGAGGAAAGGCCAAGTTAGAGGGGAAGGGAGGGTGAGCCTCAGGGATTGCTTGGGCCAGCCCCTAACCCCCTCAGCCAGCCTCTCCAAGCTCCAGCCAGGGAGTTCACAGATCTGTCTCAACTTATCCCTGAGCTCTCCCCAACTGAACAGGAAAAGAAAGCAGAGGGAGCTATCTGAAGGCAACTGCTATCTCAGGGCACTGGTCACCAAACCCAAGTCTTTTTCACAAATCTCCTCACTATACCCTGAGATCTCGAGTATGATCAATAAGTAATAATTAAGTGTTTGGGATGTACCTGGTAACCTGAAAGGTGACATGTCATAGGTAAAGCCAGAAAGATCAGAGTTCAATATCTATCTCAGACACATCCCAGTAAGTCACTTAACATCTCAGTGTTTTAGGCATCTCTCTAAGACAAGAAGATACATTTCCTGTGTTAATGAAATCACAGATCCAGTGTCTGCCCCCTTCCTTATCCCTAATTCCTATGTGCCTGGTACTATTGCCAGGCTCAGAAAATACAAAGACAAAACCCAGAACATTTCCTGATCTCAAAGAGCTTGTTTTCTGTCAGGGAAGTCTGGACAGATGTTCTCTAAGACCATCCTCTCCATATCCCCAACCCCTTCTCCAAGTTTGTCCCCACTAGGGCAATCAATTGCTCTCCCTCCCCACCTCATACCCCTTGTCCACAATTAAGGGTCTGGTGGTAGTATGGAGAAACAAAGAATTCTCTACAAACCACCTCACCTCACTCCCAACCCAGAATACTTACCACTGGGTTAGCTTCTCAGTTGTGATAGCCAATGGACAGGGGATATCCCTATTTGTAGGCTTCTGCCTGGGAAAGAAGGCAATTACAGGTGACCAGACTAGCAAGGTTAGTGTTTAGGGACTCCACTCCAGGGGCCCCTTTTATTAGAGACTCAACACCTCTTCCCTGGCTGCCCTCACACATCAAAGAGCTCATTCTGCCAACCTCAGCACCATCCATTCTTGGGTCATCATTGAACATCCAATTCTCCCCACAGCTCCCCCTTTGCTCAGATCCCGTGGAGTCATCAAGCTTGGCCACCTTCTTTGGTACATGGACACAAGCAGCCACTGGCATCTCTCCACTAGAGAGGTCCCTCTCGTACATCTATTTCCCCATTCCCAAGGACAGTTAGCCTATAGAACCCAAGAGAGGTCACAGTTGGAGCTCAGCTCCATAGAAATCCATGGGACCAATGCTCCCCCACCAACTTCATCCCCATGATCAACAAATCTCATGCATAGGTATGCGTCCCATTAGAAAATACACTCTGAGCACAAGGACTGGGATGGGGAAGGTGAGTTTGGATTTCTTTTGTTTGGCTTAGCTCAGTCTGGCACATAGTGAGTGCCTAATAAATGCTCATTGACCAAATAAAGAATGGGCCAGGTGTACTTCCACACCCTAGGAGAGCATTCCTATGACCTCATGCCACTCTCACTCCCCTGCCTCAAGAGCCAGAGAGAACATTTCCCATTTTACAGTAGAAACCAAGGTCCAAAGTGGGCCAGAGGGTTGACTTCCGGAGACATTCCAGCCTAGTGTAGGAGGACAAGGAGGTCTGGGGGAGAATCTGGAGTCCCACAGCTCTGAGGAAGCTCTAATCCTAGAGGAGCCAGACAAACTAATGATACCTTGACCTCCTCCTCAGCCCCGGGCCCCAAACCCTTCTCTGTGTCATCATCTCCTGGAAGCTAAAACCACCCCGGAAGTAGTAGAAGGAGGGGCAGAGAGGAGAA
>JAQQSU010012907.1:0-11797 GCA_028627135.1 Pseudochirops cupreus | reverse complement strand
TTTTGGGGGGCTTTGTAACATATAGGAAAGGCTAAAGATGTGCGCTGGTTATAAATTGTTTCAATACATTTTTAATTTATTCCATAAGATTCTCTAAGTAGACTATCATATCATCTGCAAAGAGATTGTTTTTTCACTTTGCCTATGATCATTTTTTCAATTTCTCTTTCTTTTCTTATTACTATCTCTAGCATTTCTAGCACTTTATGTAAAAAAATAGTAGTGATAATAAAAATCTCTACCTTTTCCTCTGAACATATTGGAATGGGCCCTAGTTTATTTCCATTGCATATAATTCTTATTCTTGGCTTAGTTATTTACCCTATTAAGGAAAGGTTTCTTTATTTCTTTGCTTTTTAGTGTTTTCAATAAAAATCGGTTGTATTTGGTCAAAAATTTTCTCTGCATGTATTGATGAAAGTGATTATATATAGCATATATTATTAATATTTTATATATAATATTATATATTACCATGATTATGGTATTTCATATTTGTCATTTTCCTAACTGAAAAAACCTTGCACTCATGGCATAAATCCAACCCTATAATAATACACAACCTTTATCATATTTTTCTGTGCCCTCTTTCTGATATTTTTGAAAAAATTTTGTAGTGATATTCATTACAGACATTGATCTACAGTGTCCTTTCCCTGTGTTTTTTACAATTTATACAATTAAGTGTTCTTTAAATTTTTCTAAAATTCACTTATAAATATAGGTAGGTGGCACAGTGGATAAAGCCCTGGGCTTGGAATCAGGGAGACTCATCTTCAGCAGTTCAAATCCAGCTTTAGACATTTATTTGCTGTGTGACCCTGGGCAAGTCACTTAACCCTGCTTAACTCAGCTCCTCATCTGTAAAATGATCTGGAAAAATAAATTGTAAACAGCCCCACTATCTCTGCCAAGCAAACCCCAAAAATGGAGTCATGGAAAGTAGGACACAACTGAAGAAAAAAAAAAAGAACAACTTACAAATATGTCAGTTATTTTTTTTGTCTTTTAAAAATCATTGATGGCTTCTTTAATTTCTTTTTCTGAGATTAGATTATTTAAGTTCCATTTGTCTTGATCTGTTCATCTGAGTACTTTAATTTTTTAAAGATATTCACCCATTTAATTTAAATTGCTAGTTTTGCTATATAATTTGGTTAAAAAAATTAATACAGTTATGATTGTTACTTGTATGTTTTTTCTTCACCCTCTCGTGCTTTTTTTCTCTTTTTTTTTAACAATTTCTTGATTTCTCATAAAGAAATTAGCTTCCATTTTCTCCTTTCTAATTTTTAAGGAATTATTTTCTTCAGTGAGCTTTTGTATCTCCTTTTCCATTTGGTTGATTCTGCTTTTTGAGGTTTTCTTCTCCTTGACTTTTTGAACCTCTTTTGTTATTTGAGTTAGTATATTTTTTAAGTTATTTCCTTCAGTATTTTGGGGGTCAACTTTAGCAAGCTGTGACCTCATTTTACATGATTTTCTTGTATCACACTCATTTCTTTTCCTAATTTTTCCTTGACTTCTCTTACTTGATTTCCAAAATCCTTTTTGAGCTCTTCCATGGTCTGAGACCAATTCATATTTTTCTTGGAGGCTTTGGAGGTAGGAGCTTTGACATTGTTGTCTTCTTCTGGTTATATGTTTTGATCTTCTTTGCCACCAAAGTAAGATTCTGTAGCCTGATTTTTTTTCCACTGTTTGCTCAGTTTTCCAGACAGTTACATGACTTTTTAGCTCTTTGTTAAGGTGGGTCTCTGCTTCCAGTGTGAAGGGTGTACTGTCCCAAGCTTCAGGGGTTTTGTGCAGCTGCTTTCAGAGATATTTACTTCTAGGGACCTGTAGGTTCTCAGCTCTTCCAAGGCGGTATGAGCAAAGGAGAGGTGTTTACTCCTCTCCTGGTCTGTATCATGATCTGTGAGTGACCACAAGTACTCTTTTCTGCCTTGGTAATGTAAGGAGGATTCCCTCTCCACCACCACCACAAGCTCCACCAGGCCAGCACTTCTCACCTCAAGGCCACCACCCAGGACTGCAACCCAGATCCAAGCACAGGCAAAGCAAGAGAATCCTGTCTCACTACCACCAAAGAGATCCCTGCAATCCCCCTCTGATCAGTCACTGGATCTCACTGTCTGTGGGCAGAAAGCTCCAGAAGGAGCTGCAAAAGCAGCAGCCACAAAAGCAGCTGCTACCACAGCTGCCCCAGGGCTGGCATCTGACTTTGCTCTTCTCTCACCCAGGTCAGACAAGCCTTTCCTACTGACCTTCTAATTAGTCTTTGGCATTTGTGGGTTGAAAAGTCTGGAAACTCCACAGCTACCAGTGATTCAGCCCCCTTAGACCTGCTCTGGGTTTGCTGGGGCCCAGCACATTTTGCCCTGGACTATGCTCCTCTTTCAGCCTGGTGCCACAGAACTTTCCTGACAATCTTCCAGTTGGAAGTTTGTTTCATTCTATCATTTTGTGGGTTCTGCAGCTCTAGAATTTGTTAAGAGTCTTTTTTACAGGTATTTGGAGGGGTTTGGGGGAGATCTCAAGCAAGTCCCTGCTTTTATTCTACCATGTTGGCTCTGCCCATTTTTTCCTCGCTTTTTCCTCTTATATTCCTCTTTATAAAGAAAAAGATGATAGTGAGTAAGGAGTATGCTAATCCTTAATAATATATATTTGAGGCAATCAACATTTATCTATTGTCCTTCTTCTCTAACCTTCACCCAACCCCAAAAGATTTCTTTTTCATTTCTTTCTTTTCTTTCAATTCCCCTTCATGATTTACTCTTCAAATTTGAAATTTGTTTTACTTTTGCCAAATTTCTCCCTGAATCCTTCTTAACCTCCCCCTTCACCTTTTCACACCTGTTTCCCTATTAAGCTATATTAATTTCAATGCCAAACACTTTGTGTGCATTTGTGTGCGAGTGTTTTCAAATCTTTTTCTAGTTCAAATGAAGTAAGATTCATGAGTAGTTCATTCTCTCCATTCATTCCTGCTTTTTTTGTATTATCTTCTCACTTCTTCCATCTTTCTTCCCTTATACATTTCTTTTTCCTTCCCTTTCTTTCTTAGACCATCTCTCTTTGACCTGTTTCCTAAATCTGTTGTTTTTCATAAAAGTCATCTTACATTTCTGTTGTTGGGGTTTTTTTAGCTTTCTAATTTTGTCCTATTATTTATTTTTGTGTTATATATCAATAGATTTCTGTTTGGTCTTCTATAATAGTCTAGGACTCTGATACTAGGACAAGATTTTATGCTTCTTTTACTAAGCTATTTATTCTTTTTCTCATTTTTCCTGCTAGAGTTCTTATTTCATTTATAATATTTTAACCCTTGCTTTCATTTCTTCTCAGAAGTTCAGTAAAATTGTAATAAATCTGCATTTTTGTTCAAGGGGCATGTTTGGTCTTTGGTAGATATTGTGGTTATTCTCTTCCTTTGAATTTGTGTCTTGGGTGTTCTGGCTTCATCATATTCTTCTGTCATTGTATTTTCTTCTATTTACTCATTTTTCCAACCTCACTTCTTGAATCAGAGCCAAACTCTTCTCACTTCTGGAAAGAATTATGAATCAATTTTTTTTGTCCTGATGGGTATTATTCAGGGTTCTGCTACTGTTTCTTCTATATACCAAACACTAAATTCATTAACTGTGCCAATACAGTTTGATCATTGTGTTCCTAATCAGAGTAGGTTCCTGATCCCCAGTCCAAGATCAGAGAGACATAACTACAAAATCCAGGTATCCCTGCCTTAACCCACTTCATAATCCTAGATTGCTGCCCTATGTACCCAGCTGCAAACTTCAGATCTCCCTAGATTATCCACAGTCCATATTCTGGAAGGCTTCCAGGTTTTTCTAACTATACCCCTTCTCTGGAGCCTACAGGTTTCTGGCTATATTTTTATATGGAGCTGGAGTGGAAAAATACGACTTACTGTAGTTTCACTTAGGATTTCCTGGCCATTACTCTATCTCATATTCTTTTTTTAATCCTTGTTTGAGTAGTTGCATGAGACATCTGGGCTATTCTGTTCCCATTTACTCTGCCAACTACAGTAAGTGTCTCTACAGACTTTGGTGGGGCATATATAATATGAACTAGCTTAATTGTTGAAGTTAATTTTGTAGTCTTTTTAATCATTTTCCATACCTTGTCTTAAAAAAAAGTATAGCAGAAACCACATCTAAAGTTTTAGCCATTCAAAATTTAGAAAAATTAATCAATTTTTCCTCAGAAATAAAAAGAATGTCAATGAAAAATGTATTTAAAAGATGAACAATTGGTTTTCATTAAAATGTCCTCAGTTCAACTCAATGTCATAAGCAAAATCAAAACTTCCAGCCTCCCACCATTACCAATTACAAGGAACTGGCAAGAGGGGGCCATAAGTATGAGGGAAGGTTGCTATCTACATAAGAACCTCTAACAACTCTATCAAATGGAAGGTCACCTTGGTAAAAACCTTCTCCTCAGAGCCTCTCTACAATAGGCATAAGATACTTTAACATTCTTGTTCTTCCAACACAGGATATGCAAATTATCCATGTTTTTCCCTTACAATTTCTGTCAAGTTTGTATTATTTATGAGCTAACAAACTTCACAGTTCGCCTTTTGCCTGTCACATTTTTCTGGAGTTTTCAGAGCTAATCCACCTCAGCCTTTCACCTCTCCATTCCTCACTGTATAAATTTAAAACTAAGCCACCCAATTCATTGTCTTTTGGAAGAGGGCAGTCCATACCTTAGAAAGAAGACTAGAGGAGAAAAAAAAATCATGATAATAATGAGAAGACTGAGGTGATTCTTAAATTCAGTGACACTCCTATTCCTCCTTTTCATTCTTTTTTTTCTAGCTTTGTTATGATGCAAAGCACTCAGATTGATCTGTGAAATAAAAATAGGCCGAATGTTTTAGTTT
Source organism: Pseudochirops cupreus (assembly GCA_028627135.1). Lineage (NCBI taxonomy): Eukaryota > Metazoa > Chordata > Mammalia > Diprotodontia > Pseudocheiridae > Pseudochirops > Pseudochirops cupreus. Next base: position 6,873 of record JAQQSU010012907.1, on the reverse strand, counting down.
TACTTATTTTCCTCATCAAATAAAGAAGCTTCAAGATACTTTAAGGATCATAAAATTTAAAGCTCAGCGGGACATTAGATCCTCTAGCTCAGCCTCCTAATTTTATAGATACTAAGGCCCAGAGCAAAGGGCCCTAGTCACATAGGTATCACATAAGTATTAAATGGCAGAACAGCCATTTCAACTGTAGATTTTCTCCACCCTCAACTTAAAATCCAATTCTCTTTTCACTACATAGCACTTACTCTATAAATAAATCAGTTCTCCATTGTTCTGACCTATTAATTCTCTCAGGTCAAAAAGTACTTCACAATTGTTGAATCTATAGACCTGACAGCCTGAAAGGCAACCAGAACTCTATGGTGGCCAGCAACATTTGAATAGGGCCAACCAACAAGCATTTGTTATTCATACAATTTTAATTATCTGCTGGCTATTAAAGTTATTAATCTTACCCTTTTGTAGCGTTAAGTAGGAAGAAAGAGAACAATGGAAAAAAAAATTAGGATTTGTTTCTTTTCTTTGGGATGAAGGGGCAAGGGAAAATCCATAGTAGAGCACTGACTATGGTTGTTTATATAACAGCTCTAATAAAAAATAAAACAAACAAAACTTTGAGCCTATGAAGAGTCTTTGTGAACGTTTAATAAGGGTAGTTGCTAAGGGTGTAATGTGACATAATGGAAAAATGGGATGATTTGGAGTCAAAGGATCTGAGTCCCTGGATCTAATTCCTTACTACCTTTATGAACTTGAACAAGTCACTCACTTTCTCTCTTCTTTAAGCCTCAGTTTCCTCTTTTGTAAAATAATAGGATTTGGCTAGATGACTTTTTGTAATGCTATGAATCTATGAAACCATGTGTGGAGAAGAATAGGCATAAACAAATTCTTATTCTCCCAGTACCTGCTCAGAAAGACTAAGCTGTAGGTGCAAATGGAATGACAGGGCCAGGATGATGCTGAGGCTTATTACTGACTGTCTAAGAGTGTGGCATTGATTATCAATCTACCTATGAGAAAAACTGAGAGAACAGGAAACTCTGAACAGACTTCATGCTACCTGGGGCCCCACAAGAGAGCTATAGATTAAACACTCTAGTTCCCTCCTTGGGTCATGGCTGACATCTCCAGTCACATGGTAAGCCCTGAGGAAGGAAAGATAGATTTAGGAAAATTGTAAGCTATTTGCTTAGTCACTGAGGTGGTGCTTTGCTAATGTTTTGGATTTTTTTAGATTTCCTCTGTATAATTTATAAATATGTATTATCACTGCAAAAAATATCCAATTTAAACTCCAAGTTGGTTTAACTCTAGAATTGTAAAGAGGGAGAGAGATTTCATGTACCTGAGGCTGTCAGGGATGCTATCAGACACCTTTAATGAAGGAGGAGAAGTCTAAGAATCCTTTATCGGATGTGCGTAGGAACACTCAGTTGCCAAATCCTGTCAATTTTACTGCCACATTTCTTCCATTTGCCCCCTACTCTCCACTCACAACCCCCTCACCACACTCCTAGACAATTAGAGTAGCCTCCTAACTAGTCTCATTGCCTTTCCCTCTTCAATCAGTCCTGCACATACATAGTTGCTAAATGTCCTAAGGAGCAAGCCTTATGTGTTATGCCACTATACAAAGTATATTGAGTATTTTTATTGTCCCTAGGATAAAATCTAAATTCCCTAACCTAGGATTCAAGGTCCTGTGTATTCTGACTTCTATATGGTATCTAACTATCATTCTCATTGCTTCCCATTCGTGCACTGTCCTGTATGTTCTAGACGGATTGAGCTACTTATTGTTCCCTAGATTGGACATTCCATCATCAATCTCCATGCATTCACAGAGGCTATGACCCATACCTAGAATGTACATCAGCTTTAATTCCAGATTCCTTATCTTTTTTTTTTATGTTCATCTCAGATACAGACTTTCTATTACTCCTCGCCCCCAACTCACCAAGTTATTAATATTCTTTCCATTATTCAATATCCCTAGGGCATTATACCTAGATCTTTCCTTTGCCCCCACAATTCCCTACCTATTTTGTATTATATTTATTTGTTTATATGTTATATTGTCTCCAATAGAACATAAGCTCCTGGAGGGCAAGAACTGTTTCATTTGTACCTTTATACATATCCCATTACCTGACACAGTGCCCTTTGATAGTGTACCTGTCGTTGTTGTTGAGTCAGTTTCAGTCATGTCTGACCTTTCATGACCTTACTTGGGGTTTTCTTGGCAAAGACATTGGAGTAGTTTGCCTTTTCCTTCTCCATCTCATTTTGCAGATGAGGAATAGAGGCAAATAGGGTTAAGTGATTTGCTCAGGATCACACAACTATTAAGTGTCTGAGGCCAGATTTGAACTCAGGGCTCAAGAAGATCTGGGCTCAAATCCCACCTCAGACATCTACGTAATCCTAGGCATTCACTAACTCAGATTCTTCATTTGTAAAATAAAGGAGTTTGATTAGAGCAGTGTTGTCAAATTTAAGTAGAAATCAGGACCAATAAACTGTACCTAAGGATCCCTACCTGTGCATATTGATGTAGAAAATCATATATTAACATTAACTACAATTTATTATAATCTGTTTTGTCAATATTTCCCAACTATATTTTAATATAGTTCCAGCCACGCTCAGGAGCTTTGTGGGTCACATGAGGGCTGTGTGTTTAATACTTCTGAATCAGAGGATCTCTCAGGTCCTTTCTAGCTCTGGTACCATAATTCCTACTCCAGGCTCACTAAGGCCATCTCTCCATCTTCCTGATGAAGCAGGAAGATCTTTGAGCCCCTAGTTAGAGCTTTGTCATCAGAAAAACCTCTCCTTTCTCTGGTTTGAGGGAGATGAACAGAGTGTTTAAAGTATCTAGTGATAAACAAAATGACACGTGTGACTATGTCAAGAATTCGTTTTTATAAATATAGTTTTTGGACCAGAACTGCAGGTTGACCAGCATAGAGAAATACTAGTAAAGAAACCCCCTTTACCAATATAGAACAGTAATTACTCTGTAAAACAAGGTAAAGAAGTAAATGGCAAACCACTCCAGTATCTTTGCCAAAGAGCCCCAAATAGGGTCACGAAGAATCAGACATGAGTGAAAAAAAAAATTACAATAAAAAAAAAAACCCACTACTCTGCACCTGAGGCACTGAAAGATTAAGAAATTTTCCCAGGGTCATATAGCCAGTATATGTTAGAGGTAGGTTTTGAACCTCATCCTTTCTGAATCCAAGGCCAGTTTTCTATCTTCTGCATTGCTTCTATACATGTATGTGCATGTGTGCATATATAGATGTACACATGTGTAAATGTATTTACTGATATATATATATATACACATATCTGTATGTATATACATTTATTTCTCTGTAGTATACATAGGAATATATACTCACATGTATCTATAATATTATAATTACACACATACATTACATTTATGTGTGTGTATGTATATATATATATATATATATGCACATCTGTATTTAAGAATATGTGATTTCAACAGTGTGAGGACTTCTTTGACCAGCACACACATTGCAACTCCTTAACATTATCTGTGTGTGTGTGTTTGTGTGTGAATGTGTTTAAAAGATGCCTTTAAAGGTATTTGGTATAGCTGAAAGACTCTGATGCCCCAAAGGGAAGACAGCTCTGTGATGTCATTTCATCATTAATGAAACTCTGTTACCATGGGGACATCACAGTTCCATCTCAGACCAGGACTTAGTTCTGACAACTGAAGAAACTAAAGAATTTCAATCAGGTCAGTTCAATGGTACCTCCCAGGCATCAAAGAATCTGAAAAGTATCAAGTTATGAAACATTTGCAAAGCTATCTGGGAAGATGTATGCTTTAAGTCATGCTTCAAAGCCACATATTTCCCTAATTAATAAAAGTTATCTCCATAGGATTCTTTACCTCCAAGAGTCAATAACATATGCATGGTCCATAGAATATCTCAGTCCTCTTTACTCAAGTGTAATTCCCTCATGGAACCAACTGACTCTTCTCAATTCCTCTTTTCATTGGGGTCCCTTATCATTCTACAAAGTTGTCAAACAATTGTCACACAAGCAGATATACTAGCCTAGCTGAAGTGGCAAATGACCCTGAATGAGAAAAAAAAAAAAGGAAGAAGTATGTGTCAGGCAAGTCCAACCACCACAACTATTCTGACCACTATATCGTCTCAGACCCTGATGGAGATAGACTAGGACCCTAGCCTTGGGACTAGCAGTGACCCACAGACCTCCAGATCTGCTTCCAGCCTAGACCCCACAGCAATTACTGGGGATGGAAATCATTGTGGAGAGGGGGTTCAACCTTCCTCATCCCTACCAGCAACAACAGCTAACCAAGTGCCACCAACAGTCAGATCGGCACAGAAGCCCTAGGAGAAGAAATGTTCTCCAGACTACCAGTTCTTCTTCCAGCTCAATTGTCACAGTCATCATGTAAAGAACCTATTCCTGTGGAAAAGTACCCAGCCATCTCTCTACCAGCTTCCAATCATCTGGCACACACATAGGGCAGACAATTCACTGTAGCTGCAAATCACCCTGAGGGAAAGGCAGGAGGCAGCAAGTGCCAGGTGAGTCAAACCCCCATTATCACCTTGACTACCATCTTCCCTCAGCACTAATGGAAATAGCCCAGCGTCCAGAACCCAAATTGGCCTTCCAGACCAATGCCTTCAGTGGTCATCCTGGAAAGCAACGCCTGTGTAGATCCTGGAAGTGCTACAGCCTCATCTACTGAAGACCCAGAAAGAAAAATGCTTGCCACCAAAATCTTTGGCACTGTCAAATAATTCAACACCAGAAATTTGTATGACTTTTTTCAATTAAAACTACATTAAAGAGGCATTAACATCTTCTTTACCACCTTACTCTAAGGACCATGAGACTTTTGCATCTGACTTATTATGTCCCCCATTTGAACATCAGCATTTTGAGAGTAGGAATTGGCTTGCTTTTCTGTTTCTAAGAACTGTATCCCCAGTTCTCAATCTGGTGTTTTGCATATAGTAAGTGCTTAATAAATGCTTTATTCCTTTCTTAATCAATTGAAAAACTAGGAAACTTACAGTGATAGAGTATATAGGTTAAAGACTGAACCTATTAGTTTATTGATACAGGGAATGCCTGAGATGAAACATCCAAGTCAGCACCTTCTCTACAATTTATAGTCTTAAAGAGATGTCTAGTACACCAAAAAGTTAAAGTACTTGCCCAGGGTCATACAGTATGAATCAAAAGTGGCACTCGAAACTCAGGCCTTCCTAGTTTAAAGGCCCACTCTCTATCTACTATAGGGATCAAACTAAAATTTCCCCAGCATCCCAGGCACCTACACTCCTATTCATTGCTATTACTAAAAAAGCTTTTAAAGATCAAAAGGCAACGGTCATTGACCAATGCTACATTTTGATCTTGGCCATAAGTTCTCACATCAAGAATCATGATTTCTCTGAGTCCGTTTGTTTCAATACTTTGATCTTGCATTTGTAGACTCCTCTTCCAAGGGTGCTAATTACAATCTATCCATGCTTATTTATCTTTTCCTCACATAAATTGTCCACAGGTGGTCCATCCAATAAGCCTTCCCCTAGATCTCTTGACATTACATGGATTTCAGTGAAGACATAGGTGGTTCACTTCTCCTAAACAAGTGTTTATATGTATTGGAGCCTACTCATGTCAACTAGGTACATTCTATCATCCATCGGGTGGTACTCAACTTGAATTCTTCAGAGATTGTAGAAGGTAGTCTGGATTCTATTTGGGAAATTGCCCATTGCTTTTAATAACTCTAAGCTTCTCCCTTAAACAAAAACCTATACAATAGAGATGATACTGACTTTAAAAATCTGAGACACAAAGAAATTTAGTGATGAAAGTCTTCCACAGGTGTATGAATTAATTATACCCAACAAGTCTGCTTTGTTCTCTGTGTTATCCAACTTGTGAGTGAATCTGTTTGAATGGTCTATTGTTTTAAAGGACTATTGGATAATAGGAGACCTTACAGCAGGATGCTGCAATCTAAAATTTAAATTTAGTGTTTCAGATGGTGGGTACAAAGGCTATTACTTCTATTCTCCCACAGTTCAATGTGCATGAATCATGGCAGAGCACCTATTTTGTCTTCCTCTTTGATCCTCTGCCCTTCTGTTCCCAATCTCCTAGTCTAAATCTCATAATCTTAGACTGGGAAAAAGAGGAGAAAGAATAATCATGATCAGGAGGGGGTTGTGATTAAAAAGGAACCCTTAAAGTCCATTTATTCTTCTATTTTAAAGCTGGGTATATGTGCTTAAATGGGAAGTGATAATAGATGTCTAGCTTCCATGAGTGGAACTGGATTTTCCTACCTACTCTGCTAAAGGTCTAGAAAACCAATGATGCAAAATGAGCCCTGAATGTCAACATTATATTAAGTATGGCGTGGTAGGAAAAAAAAGCAAACATGACACTATAATCATACATTTGGAGTAGAAGAGACCTTAGGAATTATATACTACAACCCCATTACGTCATGGATAAGAAGAGAAAGAGTTGAACTAACTTATCCATGGTCATACATGCAACAGAGCCAGGCAAATGACCCTTCTACTGTACCATAATAATAATGACTAAATAAAAATAATGATATGTAATATTTATATAGGACTTTAAAGTTAAAATAGCTCTCTCTCAGGGTAGCTAGGTGGCACAGTGAATAGAGCATGGGCCCTGGAGTCAAGAGGACCTGAGTTCAAATCCAGCCTCAGACACTTAACACTTGCTAGCCCTGTGACCTTGAGCAAGTCACTTAACCCCAATTGCCCTGCCTTCCCCCCTCCAAAAAAAAAA
>JAQQSU010012906.1:0-11798 GCA_028627135.1 Pseudochirops cupreus | reverse complement strand
CTATCAGAGATATATGTATGTGTGTATATATATATATATATACATATATATATATCTGTATGTATGTATGTATATATATATATGTATGTATTATATCTAATTATTTTCTCAATGTAAAGCTGGCATTATTTTTGTTCATGTATTGCAATAAAAAATTTTGTTATTTTAAAATTCAACTTATGTACTATCTCTCCCAGCACATATGAAAAGTCTTCCACCCATTCGCTTAAATGCACATGCCCTAAATTGCCAAATCTATTATCTCAAGATAATTAACTTAAGGAAGCTGGAGGCTAGTTGGCATTCATAATTAAATGACTTGGACCCTGCTCACTAATCTGAAAGACTACATTAATTGAGAAACAGCAATTTCTCCCAAAAGGATTGGGTTTTGAAATGCATATGATTCTGATAGTTTTTCCCAAACTGCATTTGAAGGCACTGAAGATGAAGTGCCTCTTTGCTTTCTATTCATACAGCCTTATGAAGATCTTCCAGCAACTGATTTCTATCAGCTGAGCACTCTGCATCCCAGAAGAGCTTATCAATGACAAACATTAATGGATCCATTAACTATTTAAAGTTCTTTTGAAAACTGATTGGGAAAATATTTCCTCAAATATTCTCTCTGTCCCTCCTACCTCCTCCAATGTTTTTTGAAGCTCTAACATTCTATGGTTATATGAAAAAAAAATTTGGCATAGAAAGATGGAAGAAGGATGTGAAAAGGGGAGGGAAAGGAAATGAGAGACAAACATGGGAAAGAGAAGAGGAAAAGAGATGGAAGAGAGACAGATAGACACAGAGAGAGACAGAGAAAGAGAGGTTATCTCCTCTGGAACACCAAATCTCTTAGCTGCACAATGTTGAAAGTATCCTTTAACTCTGTTCTTTTCAAAGTCTTCATAGTTGTTGAAGGTTGTTGTAGAATAAATTATTCCCTAGGTTGAGAGACAAAAAGAGAAAATTTTAAAAATTAATTAAGCCAAAGAAGAGTTGTGTTTCAGCTAGAACTATCAGCAAAGAGATGTAAATAGCAGAAGAGATTAGATATAGAGGTCCCCAGTGCTACTATTTATGCTTCTCAGCAATATCATGTAAAATTTAACCTCCTCAAGTGGATTACCTATTAACACAGAAATACATAGCAACTGGGGACATTGACCTAGTTGCCCAGTCAGCCAACAGTAAGGGCAAACAAGGAAAGACTTTATTTCTCAACACCTCTTAGAATACATGTCTTAAATTTTAAAAAGATCCAACATTTCAGCCCAAGACAACTTAAAGGATCTGCAGGAATGTTCTGTCACACCACGGTGAGAGGAAAGCACAGTCCAGCACTAGTCATGCAACAGCAAATGATATGTAAATCTTGGTGGGGACTATATCAGTGACAGCAGACATGGTTTCTGGACCTTTCAGCCCACACATGGTGAAGGGGTCAGACAACTGTTTGGAAGGAGATTAGAGGTGTTCCTCACCAGAGGCAGGACTCTCTTGTGTTCTACATACTTAAATCTGGGTTGTCCTTAAAGTCCTGTCTCTCAATCTCAGGATGAGGAAGAGCTCTAGAAAACCAGAGCTTGTGGCTACAGAGGAGCTAGTACTTGTAATGGTATTGAAATTTGAAGATCCCCTTGTATTAGAAAGCTAAGAGGTATTTAGCCCTAGTTTTAAATTAAGCCTCTGTTAAAGAAACAGAAGGTATGAATCCTTGTTGCTGACATAGCAGGAAGGGGCTGAACAGGGAGAAGCTATGCCATATTTAAGGAAGAGCACAAGCTAGACAGTCAGAACTTCTTGGGATGAGCACCTGAAGGCTGGATTGCTGCTGCTGGACTGCAACTTCCATGAAGAAAGTGATTTTGATTTTGAGAACAAAGCTGCTGAAGACTTCTGAGGGCCAACTGTGGCTGCTGAAGATTTCTGAGGGCCAGCCAAGGCTACTGAGGCTGCTGAGGATTCCCAAGGGCCAGCTGGAGCTGATGAGGACTTCCAAGGGCCAGCTGGAGCTGCCAAAGACTGAGGAAGCATGACTGTGGTGCTAGTATTTTGTACAAATATTATTGTGGCTTTGTTAATGTGTATGAATGTTCTTGTGGCCTCATTAAGTCTTGTCTTCCCAGGAACAGAGATTGTGAAGGATTTGAGATGGACTGGACACTGTGAGCTTCAATGTGGAATAGGAACTGCATGGAGAGCTGGACAAGGAGCTGGGAGTTGTCTGCCTTTGAACTCAGGTGGCAGTTGGTTAGATTCAGGCAGGATCTGGCACCATGGAAGAGGAATCATGAAAGCTGAAAGCCAGCCCCAAGTCAAGATGGAAAACCTCTCCGTGGTACTGAGTAGTGATGAAATTGTGATTTACTTGTGACCAAGGGATGGATGGCCTGTGCATTTTCCTCTGCCCCTTAAGAGGGTACTGAGTAGTGACTGATGACTGAGTAGTGACTGATTTGTAACTTAGTGTGCCCCATGGGTGGAGGACTTTGACCTTTTGTACTTTATGATTGAGTGATTGAGTTATTGAGTGATTGATTGGCTAAATGATTGTACTTTGTTCAAAACTATGTGACCACTTTGGTGAAAACTATGCAGCCATTTTAGTGATAGGTTGTTAAGTTGTAACATTATAAATATTGTACCTTGATTTTCTGTGAATGTTTTGCTCTGATTTGTTATTGAATAAATAGAATGTTCACTACACCATGTAATCAGAATCTTGAAAGCTTTTCACAGCCATATTCCTCTGGAAAGCTGCTTATGCTTGGCTTTACAGTACCCTGATCACACTTCCAGGCAGAAGAGAGTGATTTTGGTCACTCAGAAACTAGAGCATAGGCCAGGAGAGTAGTAAACACAATGCACCCTAGATCATCTTTCCAATGGAAGTACCAAAAACTTATAGGTCCTCATAATTATCTCTGAATAAAGCTGTACAAAAACCCTGAAGTTTGGGACAATGCCCCCTCTACTTTAGAAGCAAAATTCCAGTGTACCATAGAATCAAAAGTCAAATAATAGACTGGAAAATTAGCAAAGAGCAGAAAAAGATCCTATGAATAGAAAGTTGCTATGGGAACAGGGACAATCAAAATAAAAACTCAAAAGAAGACAACAAAGTGACACTTCCTATATCCAAAGCCTCAAATTAAAATATGAATTGGTCTCAAGCTATGCATGAGCTTTAAAAAGATTTTTTAAATCAAGTAAAAGAGGTGGAGAAAAAAATGAGAAGAGAAATGAGAGTGATACAAGAAAATCATGAAAAAGAAAGAGTCAATAGTTTAGTAAAGGAGACACCAAAAATACTGAATAATATAACACCTTAGAAAAACACTCAATAGAGTGTAAAAGAAACACAAAAATCCAATGAAGAGAATGTCTTGAAAAGCAGAATTTGCCAAATGAAAAAAGATCTACAAAAATTCATTGAAGAGAAGAACTCTTTAAGACACAGAATTAGCCAAATGGAAGAGAAACAACAATTCACAGAAGAAAGCAACTCCTTAAAAAGTAGAATTGGGCAAATGGAAAAGGAGATAAGAAAGCTCACAGAAGAAAATTAATTCCTTCAAAATTAGAATGGGGCAAATGGAAGCTAATGACTCCATATGATCTCAAGAAACAATAAACAAAATCTAAAGAATGAAGAAATAGAAGAAAATGTGAAATATTTCATTGGCAAAACAACTGACATAGAAAATAGATCCAGGAGAGATCACTGAAGAATTACTGGACTACCTGAAGGCTATGGTCTAAAAAAAGGCCTAAACATCATCTTTCAAGGAATTATCATGGAAAATTTCCCTGACATTCTAGAACCAGAGGGTAAAGTAGACATTGAAAGAATTCATTGATCACCACCCCAAAATGAAAACTCTCACAAATATTATAGCCAAATTCTAGAGCTCCCAAGTCAAAGAGAAAATATTGTAAGCAGTCAGAAAGAAACAATTACAATGCCATGGAGCCACAGACAGTATAACACATGATTTAGCAGTTTCCTATATTACAGGATCAGGGAAGTTGGAATATGATATTCCAGAGAGCAAAGGAGATAAAATTATGACCAAGAATAACCTTCCCAGCAAAAGTGAGTATAATCTTTCAGGGGAAAAAATAGACATTCAATGAAATAGAGGACTTTTAATCATTCTTGATACAAACCCCATTCCTGATACAAACCCCAGAGCTGAATAGAAAATTTGACATTCAAAAACAAATTTTAAGAGAAGCATAGAAACATAAACAATTAAAAGAAAGCATAAGGCATTAAAAAAGGTTCAACTGTTTATATTCCAACATGTGAAAATGATACTTGTAACTCCTAAAAACTTTCTCATTATTGGGATACTTATAGAAAAGTATATATAAACAGACGGTACAGGTGTGAGTTGAATATTATGGGATGATTTCTTAAAAAAATAAAATTAATGAGTGAGAAAGAGAAATGCACTGGGAGAAGGGGAAAGGGAGTAGAATGGAATAAATTATCTGACATAAAAGAGGCACAAAAGTGCTATTACAGTGGAGAAGATTGTGGAGGTGGGGAACATGTCGAGCGCACGAACCTTATCCTCATAAGAATTAATACTCAATTGCATAGAGAAATCTATCTTGTTATACAGAAAAATAGGAAGGGTAGAAAATAAGAGGGTGAGGTGGGACAGATAAAATGAAGGGCAGATTGGGGGAGAGAAAAATCAGAAGCAAAATACTTTTGAGAATGGACAGGGTGAAAAGGGACCGAAAGCAGGAGAAGCAAAGGATGGAGAAAAATATATAGTAATTATAGCAAAAAAAATTATAGCAAATTTTCTGATAAAGACCTCATTTTTCAAATATATAGAGAACAAAGTCAAATTTATGAAATCAAAAGGCATTCCTTAATTGATCAAATTGGTCAAAGAATATGAATAAGTAATCAAAACTATCTATTGTCATATCATATGAAAAATTATCTAAATCACTACTGAGTAAAGAGATGTAAATTAAACAACTCTGAGCTACCACCACACCTATAAGATTGGCTAATAAGACAGAAAAGGAAAATGACAAATGTTGCAGGGGATATGGGAAAATTAAGACACCAATGCACTGTTGGTGAAGTTGTATACTGATTGACTCACTGTTGGTAAAGTTATATACTGATTCAACCATTCTGTAGAGCAATTTGGAACTATGCCCCAGTGGCTATAAAATCATGCATATCCTTTGATGAAGCAATACCACTCTTAGGTCTATATCCTAAAGAGATAAAAACCAAAAAAGAAAAGGATCCATGTATACAAAAATATTTTAGTAACTTTTAGAAGTGGCAAAGGATTGGAAATTAAGGGGATGTCCATCCATTTGGGAATGGCTAAACAAGTGGTTGTATGTGATTGTTATGTATTAATATTGTGACATTAGAAATGACAAGCAAAATGCTCTCAGTAAAACATGGACTTACATGAACTGATGTAACATAAAATTAGCAGAACCAAGAGAATATTGCACACAGTAAGAGCAATATTGTATGATGATCAACTGTGAATGACTTAGCTATTTTCAGCAACACAATGATCCAAGATGATTCTGAACAACTTATGATGAAAATGCTATCTATCTCTAAAGAAAGGACACATGGAGTCTGAATGCAGATTGAAGCATTTTTTTACTTTCTTTATTTTTCTTGTTTTCTTTTTTATTAATCTATATTTTCTTTCACAACGTGACTAATAAGGAAATATGTTTGCATGATTGTACATTTATGACTACACTGAATTGGTTGCCTTCCAAATAAAGTGGGAAGGAGGGAGAAAATTTAGAACTTGAAAATTTTTTAAATGAATGTTCATTATTTTTCCATGTAATTGGGAAAAATAAAATATTAAATTTGTTAAAATTAAGAGACAGTTCTTTGAAGAGCCCCTCCCACCCCTGTGAAAGAAAAAGTATTTTCAACTCATATCTGAAGCATGAAAAGGCAAAAAAGCAGAAAAATATCTCAAGAAAAATGACACACACTACCTAAGGATTTCACAGAAAATTCAACTTGCTTCTATTGCAACATACATCAAGAAAGGACTAAAACCTAAGAAAGAATGAAAATCTGGTTTTATCCTAGAGTCCTCTGTAGATAGTTAACAAAGTAAATCATGGTGAGGAAAGGCAGGGTGATGATGGAGGATATGCACTGTGCTTATGGTATGATATACAGAAAGGATATAAATTAAATCGTCAGAAACATCTATGGAATCCATACGTAAGGAGCCATTAGCATTCACAGCTATGAGGACACTGTCAATGCTTGGCGTATCCTTTGGTTGTATCATCTTATACCTTATGAAAGAAGCAATCCTATAACAAAAGTGGACCTAAGCATGGTGCCAAGTGTGTAGAAATACTTTAAAAGTATCTTCTTAAATCCAAGAAGGAAAAAGAAGGCAGTCTGAAATCACAAGCAGCATTAAAATACCATTTAAGGGTTTAAGCAAGATCCCAAGAGAAAAGGATGTAAAAATCTTTACGCAGCACTAGGAAATACATCATTTAACATGGCTACGATGTTCACAATAGACCCTTTCCATGTTCCTTCATCTAGGACAATCCAATTAAGTCATTACCAGACAACATCGGGTCAGAGAGTAAGGGGTGACTCTGAAATCAGATCATGTTGGTTCAAATCCCTGCTCTGCCATTTGCTACCTAAGTGCCCTTCGAGAAGCGATCTCTCTGAGCTTCAGATTTGTCATTTATAAAGTGAAGGAGATAGATGAGATGACCTTCACAATCCTTCCGGCTATAGATCTTTCATCCCAAGCTTCTTATCCTGTCCAGCAGGCTCTTTTTAGGATATCCTAACATCAAATAAGTACAAATTAACAAAACACCACTGGTTTTCTTCCTAATATCTAACTAGCTAGCATTTGCATTATGCTTTAAGTTTTCAGAGTATTCTACTGGTGTCTTCTTATTTGAGCATCACAACCTCATGAGGCAGATGATACTACATTCTCATTTTACAGATGAAGAAACTGAATTCTAAGTCTCTTCTTTTTAAATATGAGCTCCCAGAATATAAAGGTTGGAATAAGAACTTTCTGATAGTCTAGTTCAGGAGTTAGCAAGTTACAGTCTATGGGCCAAATCTAGCCCGGCCTGCTCTCACCAGAACTTTGTTTCTCGCACTCTCTCCTTCTCCATTTGCTCTATTTCTGTCCTCAGTGGAGATAGCAAGTGACTGTTGCCTGTGATCTTTAGCAAACTCTTGCTGGGCATGAAGACTGCAATTCATTTAACCCTTCAATTTATCATCTCCAGGTTAAGTAATTCCATATAAGTTTACTCATTTAAATCTTTTCTTAGATAAAAGCCCCTTTTCCACATATGTGTGGCTTTATTCTGATGTCAGAAGTCTCAGAAGTTCAACCCACCACCCCAAGTATGTTTTGGGGATGGCCTCCAGGTTCACTTTCTGAGAATCAGCCTAAACCTGTCTGTAGGTATCCACCACCAAGAAGGTTGAAAGATGATAAATATTTTAGCTACTCACAAAGGCCAGGTACTAAATTGTAGAGAGGCTTCAATGCACAACAATGTAGGGAACATTCACATTTGCAAAGTCAAAGTTCATTTAAGAATTAGGCACCTTAGTACAAGTAATATTTCTTGGTGGCGAAGGGAGGTTATGGTCTAAAAATGAAGAAAGGCCTAGTGTCCCTGAGTATTTCCCATCTCTATCTGCTTTGCAAAGGTAGAACGTGCCAGTCAGGTGGGTTTCAACCATAGCATTCTATCCCTTTGAAGTGATTGAGTTAAGCAGGTGATAAGAATTGGCCTCCTCCATTGTTCACCAGGAAATTGATCTTACCATGGACATCTAATATAGATTTAACCAAACTGTTGACCTAAAACAACCATAAGAAAATAAATTGGTCAATGGACCCAAATTGTTACTGAAGAGCCAGTAAAGATTAGCATGATTTGATGTCCTTTCACAATGGGTTCTCATTCCTGCTGATTTGTGAGATCTATGTTGAAATCTGTTTGCAGTTAGCTGGTTTTTAACATGAATTCAGTGTATTTTTTTAAATTAATAAAAAAAGACAAATAAAATATTCAAGTCCCCAGAAGGGAGGAATATACTTAGTGCAGACTTTACAATGATAATTTGAATATAAGTCCGTTTTAATTGACCGAAGTTTCTCTTTAGAAACTTGAGAAGGGGCAATAAAAATTAAGTAAGTGATCAAGTTTTCATAGTTAAAATTGAGAGCCACTTGTCTTTGCATATTTCAATATTTCATAGAGTTGCACTTGTATTTGTACTCACAGGAATACTTATTGGGGGTGGTGGTGCAGAATAACCTTTGAGATTGTAGTTCAGAGCAGGCTGCCCATAGAGAGCTGACACAGTTCAATCATACACCATTTATCACTCCAGCACTTTTTCTCCCTGTGCTGCAGGTGAAACTTTCATCCATCCTCAACACCTAACTGAATTAGGAAGGACAAAGAGATGGCTATTATAAACATGGAGATGAGTTTGTCACATAAATTTTGGAGGAAAACACAAATCTTTAAATTTGGTGAAATAGGTGCGACTTCTCTCTGAAATGCTGCTAGAATACTTGCCACAGAATGCACAACCCACATTAACTCCCAACTTGGTGGGCTGGTGACATTTCAAAGACACAGTCAAGAAGAGCAAACATTTCTCTAGAGCAGAGGTGTCAAAACTTGGCCCAAGGCACTCCCATGTGTGGACAGAACCAGATTAAAATATAATTGGGAGATATTTAACAAAATCAATAAAATATACAACATAGAGCATGTTAATTTCTGCTCTCCTAAGTTGGTATACAGGTTATAGAGATCCATTTGTATGTGAGATAGATATCCCTGCTCTAGGGTATCTAGGATTTGAAAGTTAATGCAGAATGGAAGTCTTCTGATTCTTGAAGCATTGGTCCTATTTTGGAACAATCCCCTATATTTATATGTGTGAAATGTCCTTTGAAACCTGTCACATCACAGAAGAAGGATTTCTCATCTGAAAAAAAGACCTTTCTACACATTTCTTTCCATTTATGCTTTGATAAGACACTAATGAAAGTGGAACTGTTGAACTTTATCTGGAGAAATGTTCAACTGAGGTTTTTTTGGTGATATGGAAACACACTGCTTTCATCACATAAATAGAAATCAACTGTCTTAGACGCTTATTTTGACCTTTCATTAAGACCAACACTGTAACTAAAGGTTTCAGGGAAAAATACATATCTGAACTATTTTAAAAAAGAAAAAGGAAATCATTCACACCTGAGTGAAGTATAAATGGTGTGGTGCTGGGTGGAATTTGATAAGGGGCAAGGGAGAGGTGGAAAGACCAAATAGAAGGCAGTTGAATTAGTTTGGGGAGAGGTGAGGTGAACCAGTATTGTGGTGGTAGTTGCATGAGTGGAGAAGAGACACCTACTGGCTGTGTGACCATAGGCTGTGAATGTAGCAAAGCCAAGATTTGATAATAGATTGGACATGTCAGGTGTGAATGAGGATGACTATAATGATGGGTTAAAGGAGTGTTCCACTTTTATTTTTTATCCCAAGCATCTAGCATAGTATTTTGCACATTACAAGCATATAATGTTTACTGGATTTATTTGTGTCGACAACGCTAGACTTGCAAAGACAAGAAAGTGTCCATCATAAAAAGATTTTCAAAAGGGGGTCAAACAAAAAAAGTATCTATGATTAATTTGTCATTGACTAGAAAAAGATGAACAATTTCCCAAGCATTTTTTACTGATCAATAGTATATTATGGTGAGAAAAAACATATCAAAGAAGTACTTAAGACCATATTGTGACTCTCAACATAATTTTCATAACTTTAAGAGAAAAAAAATTAGAGGTATTGCTTTTATGTCTTCTTCTTTTCAAATATTGCACTTAATGGGATTCACAATAACAGAGTTGGAAAGAAAGCAGTCTGCATTTAATTCTGCTGTTGTAGATTTTAATCTATCATATTTACGGGAGGCAATAACTACATTATACTCTGCGAAGAAAACCAAACACATAAACAAAACCATCATTTTGGAGAACAAAATTAACTTACTTTTTAAAATCTTATTAGCTGTTTCTAATTTTACCAGTAATAATAGATAGATATGTACATATATATGTATGTATATGTATATGTATGTGTGTGTGTGTGTATATACACACACACACACACACACACACATATATATATATATGTATATATATATATATATGTATATATTTCAGTGAATCTGTTATATTTGGGTACCTCATTAACAGATCAAAGCCCAACCAAAAGTTGCATTCTCATTCTATGCCATTCTTATTTGTCTTTCCGTAAGCCCTTCATAAAGAATCTACTCAATATGCTGTTGGTCTTCCTCTGAGGGATTGCCTGCATGAATTAACAAAGACAGGGAGGACCTGAACATCTCTAATACAGCAATGATAATTATCCTATCATTGCTGTATTCCTACCACCAAATCCAAATATGTTCCTGCAGAAGAGATAATACAAGAGGCAAATATATTTTTCTGCTCAATTGTTAAACCTGTGATGTGCCTAGCCATGAAGTACAGATTTCTTCAGGTGAATGAAACTTACCTGTCATTTTGTTATATCCACAGTAAAGCTTGGTGATATATTTGTATACCTTTTCAATGACATAGGAGTTCTTAACCTTTTTTTTTGTGAATCCTCCATGGGCAATCTGGTAAAGATTAGAGACCCTTTCTCAGAATAATATTTTTAAGGACATAAAATAAATACATAGGACTGCAAAGGAAACAAAATATATAAGTTTATAGTTGCCAAAATACTTACAGGACAAGTTCGTGCACACGATGAAATTTGTCTGTGAACCCTTAGGGATCTGTTGGCCCAGAATAAGAACCTGCACCATAAAGAAAATCCTTGCGGGGGGCAGAGCCAAGATGGCGGCATAGAAGCAGCAAAGTATCGCAGCTCCCACATAGCCATCTCAAAATACCCATAAAATATGACTCTAAACAAATTCTAGAACTCTAAAATGCACACAAATACACTTTCCGCTAAAGGCAGCTCGGCTAGAAGGCACCATCTCAGCCCTGGAAGCCGAAACCAGCTGAGCCTGAAACGGTGGCATGGCCCTGGGGGCAGCTGGAAGAGCTGAGCTGCAGCTGGAGCAACAGAAGAGTGGATCTGCAGCAGCTGTGGCAGTTTCCAGAATTATCAAGCCATAAAGAAAAAAAAAAGGACTAAGTGAAAGGTCAGTGGAACTCGGCTAGAAATCGGGGGAGAAAAGCAGGTCCAGCCAAACAGCCTCCAGGGCAAGGAAGCAGCAGAAGCAGAGGTCCTGCACCCACCTCCACATTGCTACTTCGGAGCTCCCAGCTGCAGACTGCAGGGGGCCAAGCTATCATACAGAGGCCAAGTGCTGTCACATTGAGCAGCCTGGATCCGGATCGCGGTCTTAGGTGGTGGTCCTGGGGTGCTTTTTCAGTGAGCCAGAGCGGGGGAGGGCCCAAGCAGCCTCCTAAAAGCTCCAGCAGTTGGGAAAACCCCAGTGATTTGGGACAGAGCTTTCCCCTCTGGAAGCAGAGTTCCACAGAGCTAAAAAAATCACTGACTGGCTGACCATGAATAAGCACAGGAAACAAAGTAAGAACAGCAACCAAACCCTAGATACCTTCTTTGGGGAAAAGAAGAATCAAAGCAGGGAATGGGAGGAAGACAACACAGTCAGAACTCCCGCACCAAAAGCTTCCAAGAAACATGAAGATTGC
>JAQQSU010012905.1:0-11798 GCA_028627135.1 Pseudochirops cupreus | reverse complement strand
ACAATACTCAAACTTCCACTCATGGGGCAAATCAATACTTAATCATTCAATCAATTCACAATAGAATAATCAAACTTCCACTCATGGTGCAACCATTAACTTAATCAGTCACTATGCTAGATTCACAATTACTAAATATCATTAATCAC
Source organism: Pseudochirops cupreus (assembly GCA_028627135.1). Lineage (NCBI taxonomy): Eukaryota > Metazoa > Chordata > Mammalia > Diprotodontia > Pseudocheiridae > Pseudochirops > Pseudochirops cupreus. Next base: position 11,649 of record JAQQSU010012905.1, on the reverse strand, counting down.
AAATATAGTCATTAGAAAACCACACAAACCCTCCACCCCTCAGTGCCCAGCAAACCTCAATTTCATCCAAAGGGAGGCCTTTTCTTCATCTTGACTCAGGGTGGTCTCTCTGATTCCCTGGATCCCCTTCCATGGTCCCAGCTCCCTCCTGAATCCACCAAACAGTCATCTGGATTCAGAAGCAGACAGCTCCCAGGTCTTCATCTAGTCCTCAGAGGTAGACAGCTCCCAGGTCCTTGTCCAGTCCTCAGGGCAGTCAGTCCCTGGCACACACTGATGTTCACAAGGTCCAGCACATCTCAAACTCTTTACCACTTCTCTTGCCTGGAACTCAAGGATCAGCCAGGCCACGAACAAACAAAGTCTTATCCTGGTCATGCTTCTTCAGTCCTCCAGCACTTCAGCTAGCCCTAGGACCCAGAAGGAATATCAGCCTTCCAGGAAAGCCCTCTCAGCCTTCCAGGTGGCCTTCACCAGATTCTGGTCTCAGGAAAACTCCATCTCAGTTCTCAGTCAGCTTCCAGATGCTGGAAGAGAAACACTCACTATCTCTCTCTCTCTCTCTCTCTCTCTCTCTCTCTCTCTCTCTCTCTCAAGAATACTCCAACTCAGTTCTCAGCTTCCAGATGCTGGGAGAGAAACTCTCTCTCCCTCTCTCTCTCTCAGCCGGCTTCAGTCTCCACGATTCTTCCTTCACCAGGAGCAGAGCAGTGTTCCAATTCTGTCTCTCTGTCTCTGGAATTCTTGCTTATATATACATACTGGCCTCCTGTCTCAGTCAATCCCCTTCTTCCACATGAACAGGGGAGTTCATGCCTTCTCAATAGTGGGACAGAGTTCGCACCTTCCATACTTAGCCCCAAGGTACTAAGTGCTAAGTATCTGCTAAACTGATTGCTATTATAGGAACAAGGTGGCTTTCACAAGCAATATTATCCAGTAGAACACAACTGACTCAAAAGATGTAGAAAAGACAAAATTCCAATTAATACCTAGTAATTATTAAAAAAAAAAGAATTTGATTCAAGTAGAAAAAAATGCTACTTTAAAGGCTCTCTTCCAGGCCTCCCACCCATTTTTGTTGTTCAGTTGGTTCAGTTGTATCCAACTCTGTGACCCCATTTGGGGTTTTCTTGGTAAAGATACTGAAGTGGTTTGCCTTTTCCTTCTCCAGCTCATTTTTGATGGTGGAAGGCAAGGCAATTGGGGTTAAAGGACTTGCCCAAGGTCACACAACTAGTAAGTATGTCAAGTGTCTGAGGCTGGATCTGAACTCTGGTCCTCCTGATTCCAGGGCCAGTGCTCTATTCACTGTACCACCTAGCTGCCCCATATCCAGCTCATTTTACAGACAAGGAAATTGAGGCAAACAGAGTCATTTTTTCCCCAAGATGAGTCTTCCTGATTCCAGGCCTGGTACTCTATCCACTTCACCACCTATCTGCCTATCCATACATCAAAATTATTCATGACTCCTTGAAAGATAACAATACAATTAACCTTGTGAGACCATAAATATCAGGAAATATATTTTGATCATAAATATCAGGAGAGGCATATATAATAAGGAGATGTATTGCACCAAAGGAGATATACTGCCACTGCCACGGAGAAGATGCTATGGATGATAAGACTCTCCAGATGATCCTGTTTGTGGATGGCACCTTGCTGGCTGTGCCAAGTTATAGAATACTATTGAACCCCTTTCAGTAACCACTCAAAACCAAATAGATGAATGTCTACTGATCAGATTATTATATACAGTCACATAGATAACCTATAAAGTTTGCCCACCAGCATATACATATATGTGTGTGCATAAACATGTATGTATATATGTATGTGTGTATATGGAACATACAGTACAGATGAACAAGGTGGCCCCTAGAAATAAATAGGAGAAAAAAGTGAACTAGGTTGCCTTCAAAAAATAACAGTCCTTTAACGACCCTAAACCTCCCAGAAATAAGATAACTTTTCAAATAACAATATTTTCTGCTAATGGCCTTCAATCCATGGGAATGTTTCTGTTGGCTAAAGAATTCTTTGCTGTCTCTGACAGTACGTTCTCTCCTTAAGTCTGTGGCTAGTCATAAATTCAGTGTTTTATGAGTCAGTGGATCCTGCCCCATTTATAAGAGGGGAGCTGTGAAATGTGGTTTACTGATGCAAGACAGTATTCTCTAATTCCTTACACTTGTTTCTGGGCAAGTGTACCCATGAAGCCAAGGCAATTGGGGTTAAGTGACTTGCCCAAGGTCACATGGTTAGTTTTGTGTTAAGTGACTGAGGCTGGATTTGAACTCAGGTCCTCCTGACTCCAGGGCCAGTCCCCTATTCACTGCACCACCTAGCTGCTCCATCATTTCTTATACCACAATAGTATTCCATCACAATTAGTATGGAACTCCTTTCAAGTCATTCTCCAATTGAAGGATAGCCCCTCAAATTCCCATTCTTTGCCACTTCAAAAAGATTTATAAATATTTTTTGTACATCCTTGGGTAGAGTTTGTTTTGCTTAGAATTAATCCTTCCCTTAAGCCACTCTCCCTCTAATTCTTACTTCCCTGTTGAATGAAATGTATTTCTGTATGCATGGATGTGTGTATGCATCCTTCCTTTGACCAGTTCAGGTCAAAGTGAAGTTCAATTGTCAGTCATTCCCTCCCACCTCCTCTTCCTTATTCAGATATGTCTATTTTTGTACCCCAAATATGTGAGATATATTCCATAATCTTCTTTCCCCTTCCCATCCCAAATGTATTCCTCTTTTCTACTTTCTTAAAAAGATCATTAAGACATAATACCATCACTCCCAAGTCTTCTCTCCAATTAGGCTCTATGACACCTGATAATAGGGTTCAGAAGGACCACATGCATCATCTCCCCACATGTGAATGTAAGCAGTTTTTCCTTGATTAGTCCCTTTTGTTCATTTTTGTTTAACTTTTTATGCTTCTCAACTCCTGTGTCAGAAATTTCCAGGCAGCTCTGGTCTTTCCATCAGAAATGCTTGAAACTCTTTTATTTCATTAAAAATCCATTTCCCCTCACAGTAGGATTATATTCATTTTTGTTGGGTTAGTTATTCTTAGCTGTAAGTTTATATCCTTTGCCTTCTGGAATATCATATTGCAAGTTCTCTACAACACTGCAATGACAGCTGCTCAATTGTGTATGATCTTAACTAAAGCTCTTTGGTACTTGAATTCTTTCTTTCTAGCTTGCCACTTGCAGTCTTTTTTTCTTTGACCTGGAAACTGGATTTTGGTTCCAATATTCACAGTAGATTTTTTTTGAGGTAGCCTTTAAGGAGGAAATTGATGATTCTTTATATTTCCACTTTGTCTTCTGTTTCTAAGATATCTAGGCAGTTTTCTTATATGATTTCTTGGCTTGGGAATGGGGGTGGGGTGGGGTCGTGGTATTCAAGTAGTCTATTCTTAATTTTTTATCTTCAATCTTTTTTCTAAGTCAGCCATTTTTGTTATGAGATGCATTACATTTTTCTATTTTTAGTCTTTTATCTTTGTTTTAATATTTCTTGTTGCCTCATAGAGTCACTGATTCTATTTGGTCCATTCTAATTTTTAGACAGTTTGTTGTTTGGGCAAGGTTGTGTATCTCTTGTGCCAAGCTGTTATTTCCCTTTCCAATTCTCTCCCATATCTCTCTAATTTCTTTTCTATTTTTTTCCTTCTAGCACTCTCATTTACATTTTTAAGACTTCAAATTTTTTTTTAAACTCTTCTTACCTCTTCCATGAACTTCAGGTGAATCTGTGCGCAAGCTGTGTTTTTCTTCGAGGTTTTGCTTATAGATGTTTTGGAGTCATTCTTTTCTTCTGTGTTTGTATCTTGGCGTACTGATTTTTTTTTCTTGGATTTCCTCCAACAAGATTCAATCTGGTTTGTTTTCTGAATCTATATGGAGTTTTTTAGGAGGAAAGGATTCTTTCTCCTGCTCCACCATCTCAGCTCTTCCTCCTTCTATAGCTATTCTGAAGGGAATTTCTCTTTCTAACTTTTCCTGCTGAGTTTTATTGGTAATATATAGAAAAGCTAATGATTTGTTTGGGCTTATTTTATATCCTGCTATTTTATTTCAATTAATTTTTTATTTGACTCGTTAGGATGCTCTGTGTGGACCACCATATCATATACCTGCAAGAGCTGAAAAGTGATTCCTCTTTTCCTCTGCTTACTCCCTCAATTTCTTATTCACACAGCTAGCATTTCTCTAACTATGTTAAATAATAATAGTGATAGCAGATACTCCTCTTTGCCTCCGATTTTACTGGAGAGGCCTCTAGTTTATTTCCATTATAATTAATGCTGTCTTTTGGTTTTAGATAATCTCTTTTTAGCATATTAAGAAAAGATCTATTTATTCTTATGCTTTTTTGTATTAACAGAAATGTCTCATATTTTGTCAAAAGCATTTTCTACATCTATTGATATAATTAAGTGATTTTTCTTATTCCTGTTATTAATATGGGCTATTATGTTTCTAATTGGCCTAATACTGAATCACTCCTGAATCTGAATTCCTGGTATAAATTCTACCAGTTCACAATGGACCGCTTGTTTGATGTGTTGCTATAACTTATTAATGTTTTATTTAAAATTTTTGTGCCAATATTTATTAGGAATATTGGTCTATAGTGTTTCCCTGGCTTAGGTATCAAGATCATATTTGTATCACAGAAGGAATTTGGTAAGATCCCTTTTTTCCCCTATTTTTGCAAACATTTCCATAATATTGGAGTTAATTATTCTCTGAATGTTTGATATAATTTTCCATCTAGTCTTGGTATTTCTTCTTCCTTGGAAGTTCCTTTATGGTTTCATTTCTCTTGCTGGGATTGAGCTATTTAAATTCTCTATTTCTTGCTTTGTTAATCTGGGCATTTTATATTTTTGTAGATATCTATTTTATTTAAACTGTCAATTTTGTTGGCATTTAATTGGGCAAAACAGTTTCTAATAATTTCCTTTATTTTTATTTGTTGTGATTTCTCCTTTTCAATTTTCAGTACTAGAATTTAGGTTACTCTTTTTTTTAATCAGACTTGATAATGGTTAATTGGTTTTATTGTTTATCATTGTAATGGATTTTTGCTTTCAGTACTATTAATCTCTGCTTTCTCAAAATATCTTTTTTGGTATTTACTTTCAACTTTTTTCAAGGGTCAGTTTTCTAGTTATTTTAGCTGTATACCCAATTCACTAATCTGTTACTTCTCATTTTGGTTGATGAATGGGGTTTAGAAATGTAAACTTTCCTCTCAGGATTACTCTGACCACATCTCAAAAGGTTTGCCATGCTGTCTTATCATTATCATGTTCTTTAATGAAATTTTCCATTGCTTGTCTGATTTGTTCTTTGACCCCAGAATTCTTTAGGATTAAGTTAATTTTAATCTTTTCTTCAAAGTCCCCTTATTGAAGACAATTTTTTTCTGAGTTGGGGTTAGTAAAAGATTTAATTTTCCTGATTTTGTGAGGTTTTTAATGTCCTATTACAGAGTTAGTTTTTGTAAGATTGCTATGTATAACAAAGAAATTTATATACAACTTTCTGTTCCATTTAATAGTAATTTTAAAGTCATTTAAATAGTCATTTTAGTCATTTAAAGTCAATCATCTATGTTATGTAAATTTCCATTCAGATCCTTAAATTCTTTCTTTTTTTTTATGTTTTTGGTTAGCTATAGTTAGATTTGACAGTGACACACTGAGGTGTCCTTCTATTATAATTCTATTATTTCTATCAGTAATTAAATGACCTTTCCCTCTAAGTATTTAAGTATTATGCCATTTCATCCATATAGAATAAATACTGACATTGTCTATGATGCCTTTATAAATGATGCAGTTTCCCCATTTATCTTTAACACAGAGCATTTTTATCACTGCCTTGAGTAATATCATGACCACTATTTCTGCTTTTTATAGTTCATTTGAAGCATGATAGATTTTTCTCTAGCTCCTGTATTTTAACTGTGTGAATCTTTGCCTTTCAAGTATGTTTCTTATAAACAACAGACTGACAGATTTTGCTTTCTAATCCATTTTGTCACAATTTTCCATTTTGTAAGTTCATCCCATCCATGTTCATATGATAATTAATTGTGTATTTCCCTTCATTCTATTCTCTTACGCTTTTCATCTCTTCTCCCCACTCCTCTCTCCTTAGACGAAAAAGGAGGGCACCAAGCAAGAAGGAGTGTTAATAATAGTAGCCTATACTTGATGTAATATGGTTCTGTTCTACTCTGCACTTCTCTTCCCTTCCCCAAATGCCCAGTATGCAATCAGAGGTTCTCACTGTTTCTTTCCTTTATTTCCCCATTATATTCACCCTCTACTTCCTCTGACGACTCTACCTTTGGAAGACTAAATTTGGTTTATCTATGACTAATTCTTCCCTGAATTTATCTTCCCTCTTAGTTCCTGAATCCTCATCTCCTCTTGATCCCCTATTGAGTTTAACATATTTTTACTACAAACTCTCTATGTGTGTACTAGGCCCTCTTTTCTCTAGTTCAGATTAAAGTAAGATTCATGTGTTGGCTGAAAAGTTGAAAGAAAGAGAAGTGTAGAACAGAACAGAATCAGATTGCACTTCTTAGATTTCTTGACTACTCAGTCTGGTGCTTACTTTTTAAAATATGTGCTATATACTGGGGAGAGTTGGCTTCTGTTTACTCTAGCGATGTGGCACAAGCAGATACAGCACTGGGCCTGGAGTCAGGCAAATCCAAGTTGCAATCCAGCCTTATACACTTAGCTAACCCTGGACAAGCCACTTAAACTGTTCCCCTCAGTTCCTCCCCTCATTGTTCCTCAAAGGAACAATGATTATAACAACACCTACCTCGCAGGTGGATCAAATGAGATACTTGTAAAAAGCACTAAGCACAGTGCCTAGCCCATAGTAGGTACTCATTTCTTTCCCTTCCTTTTTCCTCCACCATCTTAAGGACCAGGTCTCAAATAATTTTGTATACTAGGCTGTACAAGATAGTTTGAGTTTTGATAATGCTATGCCCCATCATTCCTACTGTATTATTCCACTTCAAATTTTAGTCATTTTGTTACTTCAAATGAATTTTGTTATCTTTTCTCTAGTTTAATTAATCATTTGACAGTCTGACAGGTATTGAAATAGATCTGTAAACTGATTTAGACTTGTTTTATTGTATTAGGATGGCCACCTACTGAACAATAAAAGCTCTGTCCAATTATTTGTTTTCTTTCATTTCTGTAACGAATGTTTTGTAGTTGTGTTTATATAAGTCTTAAAGGTGTCTAAGTAGGTTATTCTATGAACATATCTCAGATATTTTATGAATTTTGTAGAGAGAAACAAGAAACCTGGGCTTCATGTCTGAGTCTATTACATTAACTATAACATTAACTATGTAAACTTTGACAAGTCATAATTTTTCTGAGCATTAGTTTCTTCATCAATAAAATGGGGATAATAATCCTTTAGTACTTCATATTGCTGTTCTGAGGACCAGATTAAATTATGTATACAAAATATTTTGTAACTAAAGTGCTACAGAAATGTTGGCTAATATTATTACTATTACTATAGAATCTCAGGCAGTTAGATGGCTCAGGCGATAGAACACTGGGCATGGAGTCATGAAGATCTGAATTCAAATGCGACCTCAGACACTTAGTTATCTTGTGACCCTGGGTAAGTCACTTAACTTGTTTGCCTTAATCCACTAGAGAAGGAAATGGGAAATCATTCCAGAATCTTTGTCAAGAAAATCTCATGGGCAGTATGTTCCATGGGTTCATGAAGAGTCAGACATAACTGAATGATTAAACAACAATAACAAAAAAATCTCAGATTTAGCAGGTTCCTCAAAAGTTGCTGTCACTCAGTTGTTTCAGTCATGTCTGACTCTGTGTGACCCCATTTGGGGTTATATTGGCAAAGATACTGCAGTGAATTTGACATTTCCTTCTCCAGTTCATTTTACAGATGAGGAAACTGAGGCAAACAGGATTAAGTGACTTGCCCAGGGTCACACAGCTGAAGCCACATTTGAACTCAGGTTTTCCTGACTCCAGGCCCAGCACTCTATCCATTGTGCCGCCTAGTAGTACAAGTCACACCAACGTTGAAAAATTCCTTGTATAGCATCCCTGAAAAAGCTTCTAGCTGAACACCTCAGGGATGGGACGCTCTCTCCTGAGAAGGTCATGTCTATTAAGCAGATATTCTCAAAAACTTCACCTCAGATGAACTTAGTTGCTCAGAAATGTTCTTATAATAAGCTACAATCTGCCTGTATGAAATGTCTGCCCAAAGCTCATTTCTTTCTGCTCTTTAAGGCCAAATAAGTCTAATACTGCTTCTATATGAAAGCCATTAAAACAGAAAATTAAACACTGAGTTATGATCCTCTGGATGAGTTCCAGTTTGTCAATGGCATCATTCCTACATTGAACACATTTTAAATGTGGTAGAGGACAACGGGTTTATTATTTCCTTCATTCTGGACACTATGACTCCATTAATACGGCATAAGATTGGGGTGTTTTTTGCCTATCATGTCAATACTTACTAAGATAGAGCTTGTGATCCAATAAGACATTCAAGTCTTTCCCCACATAAATCACTGATCATCCATGCCTTCCTAATTTCTTTGGTATTCTTATTAAAAATCTCAGACAGTAGATACCACTGAGAGAAATGTCCAAACCAAAAAAAGGATGAGAGGGAAGTTATGAGGAAGACTGGAGTAAAATGACCCAAATGCCTAGAGATGCCATTCTAGGAACATAACTCTAGACCACAATAGGCCTAGTCAAACGTGTTGACAATGAGACTCCTCTATTTATAATTACATCCCCATGGCATAAACGAGAGAATAACTGTGTCTCCTTGAGGCCTCCCTTTTGAGTTCACAACCCTAGATGATTACAATAATCCTGATTTACCCAGCACGGGACTCAGAATGTGATTTACCAGGGGTTTCTCACATGCCTAATTAGGGACAGTACCAGGCTTTGTGGTTTCACACCAAGATATCATCTGACCCTACAGAGTCTCTCTCAGGTAGTATATGAGGTAGAGGAGGGGGCCAGAATAAGGTAATAGAAAGACAGACCTGGAGGCATGAGTTTAAATCCTAACTCCCAATATTTAATAGCTGTGTGTGGCCTTAGGCAAGTCACTTAATCTCTGTGGGCCATAAAATAAGGGAGTCAATTTAGATGATCTCTAAGGGAAAGGGAAGGGAAGAAGCATTTATATACCATATACTATGTGCCAGGTACTGGGTTAAGTGCTTTGCAAAATGTGATTTCATTTGATTTTCACAATAACCCTGGGAAACAGAGGTACTATTATTATCTTTAATCATTAATCCCCAGTTGAAGAAACTGAGGAAAACAGAGGTTAAATGACCTTCCCAGTTTCACAAAGCTAGTTAAGTGTCTGAGGCTGAATTTGAATTTCAGGTTTTTCCTGACTCTAGGCCTAGTGCTCTGTCCCCTGTGGCACCTAGTCTGTCTTCATTTCCTTCCTTCACTGTATCTTGTTATAAACCCAATGTGGGAGAAACTTAACCCTAAGTGCTGACACCATAGAATAACAGAATCACAAATTAAATTTTAAGAAGCAAAATCCACAGAATCTTAGAATCACTAATATTTAGAATCACACAATCTCAGAACTAGAAGAGATCTCAAATACAGCTGACTTGTATCACTTTGTCCCCAAATGAATCATCCGGATAGTGACCATTGAGTTTGACATGATTCTGAAGGTTCTTTTTAGATATATGCCTCAGAAAGCCTTCTCTATTAGATATCTCAAGTGGACATATCCTGGAACTCTTCATTAGAGAATCACCGACCACCATGGTTTGTTTCTTCCTCTTTTGACTAGTCCTGGATGGTCTCTTCTCTGGGGGCTCCTTTGGGGCCTTCATGATTGTCCCTGTCATATAAGAACCTGCTTTTTCCTTAGAACAGTTCAGGAGCCAGAGGATCTCAGTTCATATCCTGCTTCTGACTTACTTTTAGGGCTAGTCACTTGGCCTTCTTAGGCCCACAATTTCACCTGCAAAATGAGGAGGTTGGGCAAAATGCCTTAGGAGGTCCCTTCTAGCTCTAGAATGTAATTCTGTGATCCTCAGGACTAGATGCACTCTCTCCAGAGAGTTTCAGACCGATTACAGGGCCGCAGTGGAACATCAGTCCTCTTTTCCTTTCATTCTCTTGACAACTTAGGAATTTCCTCTGTACCTATTCTGATTCTTTTTCTTCTGTTTTCTCTTTGAAGCACTTTTCCCCATTCCTCCAGGAACTCTTTATTCTCCTTGATAAGCCAGAACGTGGAAGGGTGGTCCTCCAGCCCTTCCCCCTAGCAGAAAACAACCTGCCTTATTCTAATAGAGCTTTCACTTGGCACTATTCGAAATACAAATATTTCTCCCTCTCTCTGAAGATCACTGAAAAATTCTCTCTGTCTTCCATATCTGCTGGAACTGACAGCCTCAGTTTCCTGTCACTTTTGCTGCTAGTTCTTGTGAAATATCACACAAACTACCTGTTTATTCCACGTGCTATTTATATTTGAAGCCCTATAGCAAACAGGAGCTACCCTCAGTTTTCAGACCAATCCTGGATCTGTGTTTCTCTTTTCACCCCTTACACTAATCAGAATTCAGAAACTATTTACCCCTGTCTCATCTCTTCACTCTTTCATTCCCCTCTAGCTTCATACTTAGTATAACAGAATCCCTTAAGTGATCCTTCAAAGGTAATCTAACTCAATCCACCATCAAGGGTAATGAATAGCTCAAAAGTAGATCATTCAGTCTCTACTTCTTGTGATGAGAAATTCTCACCCTTCCAAGAGAGCCTATTGTACTATATAATCTAGTTCTGATTACTACAGTTATTCCTTATAGTAAACTGAAATCTTCCTCCTGTGGCAACTCTTCTCCCTCTACTTCACCAAAACACTGGTCTTTGAAACTTGAATCTGGGGGGGCGGAGCCAAGATGGCAGCATAGCAGCAGCAACATATCGCAGCTCTCACATAGTCACCCCAAAATACCCATAAAACAGGACTCTAAACCAATCCTAGAACTCCAAAACGCACACAAAGATACTTCCCACTAAAGTCAGCTCAGCTAAGAGGAACCATATCAGCACTGCGAACCGAAACCAGCCTGCCCTGAAGCCACGGCTGTGCCCCGGGGGCGACTGGACGGGAGGAGTGGAGGAGCCTCTCAGGTGAGCAGATTAGCAGCAGCTGCGAGTAGGGATTGCGAAAGAGGGACAGAAGCAGTCCGGCAAAAGGCCTCCAGAGCGGAAAAGCGATAGGCAGAGGTTTTGCACCTGCCTCTGCTTTGTAGCTTCCCACCCGCAAGGCCTGCAGATAGCAGGGGGACTTAGCAATTGTTTTCAGGCCAGTGCTCTCGCGTTGAGCGGCCTGGATCCAGATCGCCATCTTGGGCCTCCATCTTGGAGTCTTTATTATCCAGTCTGCTGGAAGTATTTAGGAAGACTCCCAGCATCTTCCTGAGAGCTACGGCAGCCAGGAGGACCCCAGCAATTTGGGACAGAGCTTTCCCTTCTAGAAGCAGAGCCCCACAGAGATGTAAAAA
>JAQQSU010012904.1:0-11798 GCA_028627135.1 Pseudochirops cupreus | reverse complement strand
TCCAGATTGCTCTCCAGAATGGTTGTATCAGTTCACAGCTCCACCAACAATGCATTAGTGGTCCAATTTTTCCACATCCTCTCCAGCATTTGTCATTTTCCTATTTTGTCATCTTAGCCAATCTGGCTGGTGAGATGTGGTGCAGGTTGGTCAAGTCTTGATTTTTGTTTACATTGCAGTGCTCCTGTGGTGCTGTTTCTAATTAATAAATTTGTCCTATCATATTACTTTTAGTATATATAAATATTGCATCTATATTTACTGTTGGTTTGTCCCAGTCTAGGGCCCTTCCTCCGGAGCAGCACCTAAGTAATCTCCTCAGTACAAGATGTCACTATATTATCCAAGAATTCATTAGTTGGGGGTAATCATGTAAGCAGAAATGACACACAGCTCTTATACATACCCTTTGTCTGATAAAAAGTTAATTGCATCCACTGGGGCATGCAGCAGTGTTTCTTGCCTTGACCTGAACGTGACTAGATGCTTGATTTTTATAGTTAATAGAGTCGGCCTACAGCTGAACTGACTAAGAGACACATGGAGAAGTGATTTCTACCACTAGGCCATGGAAGGTTTCCCCTATCTTTTACGCTAACTAGAGAACTAGATTGCATTCCCCAAGTTGTATGCCAATCCCTATGGAGCAAAATCAGCATTTTGGGAACTATGAAGAAGTCTTAACTAGGTAAATTTATGATTAGCATGCTTTTGAGGCTTTGTAACCCTCTGATGGGAAAAGAGTGCATTTAACCCACATTCTGTGTAGGAATGGAATTAGCAGTAAGTGGAGAATATTTGTGCGTGTTTGGGTCCATCACTGCCATTGGCTCTGAAACCAGGGAACCAGGGTTTAAATGCTAGTTCTACTACTTACCACCTGGTTGACATTGGGAAAGTAACAAAGTCTCTGGGCCTCAGTTTCTTTAGATCTTTAAAATGAGGAGTTTGGACTGGATAACTTCTAAGGATCCTGGCCAGCTCCAAATCTTTATCATGGTCTCAGCTTGCTGGCACATACCCAAACATGCAAGATCCATATTTTCTGACCCAATGTGTTCTGATGGGAGAGGTAGGGTCTATCAGAAGAGATCTTTCCTTCCTTAGCAAGAGTTCTTTTTTCTGTAGGACCCAATCACCCCTGGAACTGGAGCATAGGCCCGGATTGTGGGGGTACTGATAGACAGCAGATGCTAACTCACCTCCACATCTCCAATCTGTTGCTGGCTTGTTTCTACCTTCTCTGTGTCTCTTGTACATGCCCCTCATCTCCACTCACACATTTATTACCAAGGCCCACATCGCCTCATGCCTGGATTATTGAATCAGACTTTTCATTAATCTCTTTGTCTCAGGTAACTCTCCACATGATTCTACCTTTACCCAAGTATAAAAATGATTTTCCTAAAGTGCAAGTCTGACCATTTCAAACATCTCCCCTCTCCCCCAACTTGATAAATTTCAGTGACTCTCTATTACCTCAAGGATTAAACAGAATTTTTTTCTAAATTAAATATGACTAAATATGAATTCTTCTTTGGCCTTCAAAGCCTTTAACAACTTGGATCTTTCCTACCTTTCTAGTCTTCTTATGCTTTACTCTCTTCCAGGTGCTCCATGATTTAGCCACGTTGGCCCACTATTTTTCCTTCCACATAGCGGTTCATCTCTCAACTATGCGTCTTTCACTACGTGTTCCCCATTGCTGGAATCATCTTCCTTCTTGCTTCTGTTTTCTGACTTCCCCGGTTGTAAGGCTTATCTCAAATCTTTCCTTCTGAGAGAGGCCTCCCCAGCCCTCTCCCCACTGCCATCCCTGCCTTCGCTGATGGTGCCTTCCCTCTGAAATTGCCTTCTATTTACATTGCATGTTTCTTATATGCATTTTTGCACACTGTCTCCTCCATTAGAATGTGAGTTTCTTGAGGGCAAAGACTGTGTTTTTGCTTCTCTTTATAACTTCAAATGCTTAACACATTGCCTGGCACACAATAAACACTTGAAAAAATGACATTTGACTGCCTGATTAACTGAGTAGTCATTGAAAATAACAGCCCATGGAGAAAGTAGGAAAGGAATAATGAACGTGAATAATTTTTATTTCTTCCAGATTGCAAAACCATGGGATAACTTTAAAAAGAGAGAAATTGTGCTATCCCATAAATAAAGTCATGGTAGATTTATGACTGAAGAAAAGCAGATTCTTTTGTCAAACAAATGGTCAGACCAAAGCGTTTTTGCTGTGGTAACTCAGCACCAGTGACTAGTCACTGAGCTATATGAAACTGATGAGGAAGTAGACCCTCCTGTGTAAAAATAAAATATCCTAACAAAATAACAACAATAATAATGGCTGGCTTTTATCTATTGCTTTAGGATTTACCCAGCACTTTAAGCAAGTGATCCTCATGATACCCATAAGTGAGGTAGGACATGACTTCACACACAAGGGAGGTGAAGATCAGACACTCATCCAATGTCATGTAGCTAATAAACAGCAAGACCCAAACCCGGGCCTTCTGGCTCCAAATCTAGCGTTCCATCTCCTACATCACAGCTGACCACTGAAGAATCCCTAGGGGATGTTTAAATGACTTTATTTGTTTGTAGCTGGTTTGTTCAGTTGGTTAGCACCTGGAGTTAATGAAATCTTTGCTTGAATTCCCCCATGAGGCAGCTTGATCCTTTATGTTCATAATCACTAACTATATCAGAAGCCCCAGCCAGCCAGCTGCCTATGTTGGTCACAAAGGGGAGTGTGTGTGTGTGTGTGTGTGTGTGTGTGTGTGTGTGTGTGAGTGTGTGTGAGAGAGAGAGAGAGAGAGACAGAGAGACAGAGAGACAGAGAGAGACAGAGAGACAGAGAGAGACCGAGACAGAGAGAGAGAGAGACAGAGAGAGAGAGAGAAAAAGGAGAGAGATGAGGATGAGGATGAGGATGATGAGGATGATGATGGAGGATTAGTGGACGTCTAACTCCATTCCTGGGAAAACGGCTCAAAAGTCATGTCCTAAAGATAGGTTAAAAGAAACAGCTTAATTCCAAGAGGGCAGCATTATCCTTACTCTGTCTCTTGTGGATTAATGATATTATTTAATTTATACACCAGAAGTTAGCTTTTAAATGCAGATTCAACTTCCTTACCAACTGCATTCTAACCCTAGACCACCTTCCTTTGACTGGCAAGCTGTCTAGAAGCAAAAACCAACCAAACAAAAAAACTTGGAATAATCTGAAGGACACCTTCAAAGAGAAAAAATAATTTCATAACTGACAGTATCTCCAGAAATATTCTGCAAAGTTCTTTTCTTCTTGCATACTAAATTCAAGAGTTTGGGAAGACTAGGTCTGACTGATTTGTATGACATTGCAATAGTCTGTTTTGCTGAGAAAAACATTTCTTTTTTCCTTCTGTTTAGACTGTCAACCAAGAAAGGCAAGAAGTCTGCAGAATATCACTGCCGGAAATGTAACTCATAGTTTTCAATTTAAATAAATTACCTCAGTCTTTGCAAATTACACAACAACTGCCAGTTTCCAACCAGGGTCCTAAACCATTGACTCGTCATCTAGCTTCAGGCTGAAGTCTTTTCAATACCACAGATGGATAAATATCACAAACACTCTTGCCCTGTGTCTTGTGACCTTATTGATAGAACAATAATGCGCATAACCTGAATTCCTGTAGTCCCATAGCAGGAACCAAAAAAATTCTAGGGATAAACTCTTCATTCAATGAATTTCCCTGATTTTTTCTGACTCTCAGGTCATCTAGGAGAAGAAAAAAGTTTGCAAGCTCCCACAGGAGTCCTTTATAGCATGGTGCAGTGGAAAGAACATTGAATTTGGAATAGGAATCATGTAAGACTTTAGGCATATTAATTACGTTATATTTTTGCATCAAAGTTTTCTGATCTGTAAGGTTATAGAATCATAGCATTGAAAGGGATTTCAGAGGTCATTTAGTCCTACACATAACTGATCAAGAATCCCTTCTATCACAGACCCAACTTTTGCTTAAAATCCTCTAGTAACGAGGAATCTATTAACTCCTAAAACAACCTGCTTCATATTTGGATAGTTCTAATTACCAGGATTTTTTCGTTTTATTTTTATCAAAATGAAATCTGTGTCTCCACAAATACAATTCGTCATCTTCTGTCCTCTTGGACCAACTAGAATGTATCTACTTCCTCTTTGGCATGAGAATCTTTCAAATATTTAGAGAGAACTATTGTTCCCCTCTAACTCTTCTTTCTCCAGGTTACCCATCCTGAGTTCCTCTAACCAATTCTTATGTGCCATGATGAATTTTCCTTACCATACTGGTCATCAACCACCCCTTAGCTCTGAACCCTGGATGCATTATAATTTTCCAATATCCTTCTTAAAACATGGTACTGAAAACTAAGTGCCATCCTCCAGATGGAGTCTGACCAGTGTAGAGTACCATAACCCAGAGTACTTTGTTCTGAATACTCTGCTTTTAGTAATGCTGCCTAATCAGAACAAAACAAAACAAAAAAACCCTATTCTGATGCCTCATCATGGTATGGAAGTGACTCTGGATTCTTGAAGACTATGCCAGGGATCCCAAGCTTGATCAGTTTTTAACAAGTTGGAAAGGCTTCAAGGGTCCCAGCAGTAGACTGGATCTTCTGTCCAAGAATTAGTCAATTATGGAGAAACTCACCACCAGTAACTTAACCACAAGGTGATGAATGCTGTGGTCATGTTGGTTCATGAAACAGATTTAAGTATAAAATAAGTCTCAGTCTTGTGCTGCCTACTTCTGCTTTCTCAGTGATGGTGATTGAGTGGCAGGAAAGGGGGAAGTGGTTGCTGAGGATCGTACAACTTTTAGCTCTTCTATAATAAACATTAATTCAACTATCAACACTCTAAATGTGAAATCTTTGTCCCACAAACAACAGATTGGAATGTGTAATGGTAATGTAAAAGGGAAGATCTTTCCAACCCGTTAATAGGCCCATATGACCTGCTTGAGTCACATGAAAGCCTGAGTCACATGAGTTTGTTGTGGGAGGAGCTTGCTGAACAGGTGCAGCAGGAAGGGTAGAACAGGAAAAGGCAGAGCTGGAGAAGAGCTGAGAGAGGAAGATGGTCAGAGAAATTAGAGCTGAGGGAGAGAGAGGAAGCAGGCAATGAACTGTGAGTGTTTGTTTGTGGGAAGGCCCTAATAGGGGGAAGGTTTGGGGATGGCAGCATTCCCTGCATTGTTACTGTGTATAGGTTTCTTTGTTGCCATGATGAATTTGACTTTCTGGTGTTGGGATTCAGCTTTCTGCTGTTTGAATGTTTTGGTTCTGTCTTCCATGTGGAGAGTCTATTATATTTTTCAGTTCAGAATTATGCCAGCATATTCATAGCCACCATAGGAGCTGTGAATATCATGTTGGTGCTACAAAATGGCACTGGGGGAACTGAACCAAATCCACATTCATATTCTTATGGAATAAGGGAATATGGAATACAGAGTCATAAAGAAGTTTGAGCAAAATGGAACCATTACCCATACGCACTCCTAAAACAGGCATCTAAAAGACTAGATTTTCATTGCACAATGGTAGAACAAGAAATTTTGTTTAATAAGAGTCTTGTTCATCTTTCTAATGCTCATGTTGAGCATTGGAGCACTATTCAAAGATAGCTTATTGGGAACATATATGACAAAGAATGAAATGGAGAATATCTATAAAGAATTTGACACAATCTTTCAAATTAAATCCACAAATGCCTTGATATTAGTGACTTCAGTACAAAGATGGGTATAAAGAAAACAGAGAAAATATGTTGTAAAATATAATTTGGGATTTAGAACTAAAAGAAGCCAAAGACTTGTAGACCATTCGGAAGCCTTGTTCTTTTATACACTGACTACTTCCTTCAAAAAAGAATTTTAAGGTGCCAAACATGGCGATCAAAGACAAAATTAGAAGAATGAGTAAAGATGGGAAGAAGACACTTCAAGCAAATATAATGCCTCCAAATAGCTTTTAATGGATTGTTGAGTCTGAAAAACAGTAAATGGGTAAAAGTAACTAAGTCACCATTTCCTAGAGGAGTTGGGCTTGCGCAGAAAAAGAATTTCCTTTCTCTTTAATTTTGAGGTCTTTCTACTGGTCACTTGTAGAATTTGTTATTTGTTGTTGGAACTATTGTTGTCCAGTCATTGCAGTCATGCCTGACTCTTCGTAACCCATTGTAGGGTTTTCTTGTCAAAACTGTTAGAGTGGTTTGCCGTTTCCTTCTCCTGCTCATTTTACAAATGAGTAAACTGAAACAAATGGGGTCGACCGACTTGCCCGTGGTCACGCAGCTGAGTAAGTGTCTGAGGCCAGATTTGAACTCAGGAAGAAGAGTCTTCTTGGCTCCAGGCCTGGCACCCTATCCACCACCACCTACCTGCCCTCTTAATTATTTATTTAATTTACATACGTTGATTACATTTGTGATTACAATGTTTATTACAGTAATCGTTATACGTCTTAGTAGTTTGAAGCATAACTTTTGTTTTTGTTTTATTTCCTGGAGCTGGTCTGTGGATTCTTTTGATTGGTGATTTTTTTTTCATAAATTCTGGACAGTATTCTTGCCTTATTTTTTGCATGAGGTGTTCAGTTTGGTTTTTTTTTTTTAACTTGTCATGTCTTCTGGGAGACCTGTGTTCCTTATGTTATCTCTACACTTTCTGTCTTCATTTTCCAAAGAAGGGGAGGCATAAGATGGTAAAACTGGACCTTTCCTGGAATGGCCAGAGAATGGAGGAAACTAGGGCAGGGTAACCAATTTGTATAAAGAATTTGAACGGTCCTGGAGGAAAAAGGACAAGCATCCTTCTGGAATCAGTTCTGTCCACATAGAAGTTACTCATGAAAAGTGAATTATCCTATTTGGAAGGGGTCTGAAAGAGTTTCGAGGTCTCCAGTACCCTGGGATAAGCCCTGCAAGAAAAGTGAAAAATGTTTAATATTTTCCCTGATAATTTACCTATTCGTGTCCTAAGTTCTTAACTGAGTTTTCTTCCTATTGAGATGCTTAGTAATTTGGGGCTTATTTCCTTATATTCTACTGCAGAGCTTGGCAGGTGGTTATGCTAAAGGTGTTCACTAAGGATTAGCATTCTCATATGTTAATTCACTAGGTTATTACCCCATTATACTTCTTGATGTCTTGGCCTATGGAGAGTCACTGGGGCCTGGAGAAAAAGTCTAGTCTTCCATCTGGTTGGTTATACCACCTTCAAAAGAAGAAAGGTATTTGAGACATTACTACATAGCACATAACACAGAGTTGAGCCAGAATATTCCACTTAAAAATACTCCAAAGAAAAGCAAAAAAGTAGCACATAGAATTATCAAGACAGAACTAAACAATGAAATAAAGCTGTCATGCTTATAAACTCTTGTTACTTTTTAAAAGAATTTGGATTATGGGATAAAGGAAAGAACAAAAATGAATCAGTGGGAGACAGAAGGGGTGTAAGGAGTTACAGACTTAAGAGGATCATAATAAATCAGCAGAGCAAAAGAGGTAAATCTATTCCATGTATCACAGAGTATGTAATAAGGACTAAAAGTATAAGAAGACAAGAAAGATAGGATGAAGTTAGGTTATAAAGGACTTTAACAGCAAAACAGGAATTTATATGTGATCCTAGAAGTAAGAGAGAGCCAGTGAGATTTATTGTGTAGGGGGGTGGGGTGGAAAGTGGTATGGTCAGATCTGCATTTTATAAAGATCACTTTGGCAGCTGAGTGGAGAATAGAATTGAGTAAAGTAGAGATTTGAGACAGAGACCAACTAGAAGGCTATTTCAATAGTGTAAGTGTGAGGTGATGACAGCCTGCCCTAGTGCAATGGCTATGTGAATGGAGAGAAATGAAGTCACAAAGACAGAAGCAACAGGTAATAGATTGGATATGAGGGCTGAGGGTGAGAGAAGAGCCAAGGATAGCCCCTGTTTGGGAAGTTTGGGTGTCTGGGAGGATAGTAGTGACTTTGACAGTAATAAAGATGTTAAAAAGAGAGGAAAGTTTTAAGGGAAAGGCAATGAGTTCAGTTTTGGACATGATGAGTAGAAGATGACTGAGGTCTGGTAGGCAGTTGATGACATAAGACTGGATGTCATGAGATAGATTATGGCCAGATAAATCAATCTGAGAATCATATGTATTGAAATCATAATTGAATCCATGATAACTGATGAGATCACCAAGTTAAGTAGTATAGAGGGATACAGAAATTGTCAAAATTGTCCAGTCTGCAAAAAAAATCTCTGAGGCAGAGCTCTGAGCCAATGGCACTTTATTAAAGGGTCCATGGTACCTTCTAATGAAATGGACCTTAGATCTTCTTCAAGATCTGAAATGTCCCCTTCCTCCTGGGTCTTAGTTTTATAGTGCTTGAAACACAGACAATACAGGGGAAGCAGACCAAAAATATAGAATCTCATTTGTGAATGGACCTTGCCTTTGACCCTCTAGGAGGGTCTACACAAAATACAGAATCCCATTGGTTGACTAAATGGGAGAGTGAGCAGACCTTAACAGTTCTATCTTGAGCTTTCAGGAGGTCTTGCCAAGCCTAAGGGCTGGTAGAAAAGCAGACTGCAGGGCAGCAACCAGGGTCACTCATTGGCCACTTGCTCATGGTCATTTCCCCACGCTGGGCCAAAGAGGGATGACAAGGGACAGAGGGGCAAGAAAAGGAGCTGGGGAGTTTTCATGTAATTGAGTCACCTCCACCACACTGGGCTTGGTCACCATAATAAGGAAAAACAAGGATGGAGGGCCTCTAATTAGTTTCCTGTGATTAAGCACATGAACTTACAATCTGCAATTTGTAATTCTAGAACTTAATATACAGAACTTATAATCACTACTTCTATGGAATCAAACTGATTAATGTTGATTGTTAGAGGTCCAAGAAAATAGGAGTCCAGTTAACCATCTACCACATGAAGAAGAAAAGAGAGTCCACAGTAGAGCGTTGGGTAGCATGCATGGTTAGCAGTATGAACTGTAAGATGATCTAATGAAGGAAACTGAAAGAAGTGGTGAGAAAGGAAGAAAACCAGGAGGGAATAATGTCAAGAGAGGACCTGGGGCTGATTTTATATTAGTGATCTTAAGAGAAGAAAGGAAAGAGAGGATAAAAGGAGTAAACAAAAAAGAATGAATGAGATAGGGGAGAGAACTTAGTTATTTTACTTAATAGAAGTATGGAAGATGAAGAAAATAGAAACATGTTGATAAAGGGAAAAGGTATCACATGGACCTTGTGTTCAGCTGAATCAAAGGAGGGTCAAATACATACCACACATACTTTCAAATAGTTTGGTGGTGAAATATATTAAACTCAACAAAAACACAGGCAGGGACAGGGAGAAAGAAAGAATGGGTGAAGAGGGGGTAGAATCAGAGATTAGTCATAAGCAAAATTAACTCCAGGGAATGTGGAACATAAAATAGGGTTAAGAGGGAAGAAAGGGTAAAAACCTGTCATCAGAGGGCAAGAAATGGAAAGAGAAGAGTAACAGCAGAGTCAAAATGGAAAACTTCAATTATAGATTACTAGTGTTAATCACACTCAACTTTTAGCACCTTATCCGTAAAGAGAAGAACGAAAGGGGGAGAGGAAAGAGAAGAAAAAATATAAGAGAATAAGGTAGGGGGAAACACACAATTGACTATCAAATCCATTTAATGTGAATGGAATGAATAAACCATAAACAAAACTCAAAAAGCAGGGGTGACAACAATTATGTAAGAAAAGATAAAAATAAAAATAGATGTGACTAACGGAGATAAAGAGGGAAACTACATTATGCTTAAAGACACTAAAAAAAATGAAGCAATATCAATGCTTAATGTATATGTGCCACATGAAATACTTAAAGGATAGATACTTAAAGGAATAATCAATCTAACCTCAAGGAGAAATGGATAATAAAACCACAATATTTAGCTTTGTCAATGGACTAGACAAATCTAACATAAAAGATAAATAAGAAAAAAGTTGAAGGCTTGAACATTTTTTTTTCCAAAAAGTTACTTATGACAGATTACTGGTGATTTATAACTCTTTTGTGAATTGGAATTAAAGGGATTATGTATATTTCACAGCTTTATTAGGACATTAAAAACTTTATAACTAATGTGAAAAGTAAAATAATAAAATCCTTTCCGGATCACATTTTAATAAAATTATATTCAAAAAAGTGTAAATGAATAAAATCTTAAACATTACTTAGAGAATGACTTGATTCTAAATAATTAGTAAGTCAAAAAATAAATCATGAAAACAAAATTTCATCAAAGAAAATTACAAGACTGAGACAACATACTTTTGGAATGCAGCTAAGGCAGATTTAAGAGAGAGTTTATATCTCTAAACATTTTCATCAAAAAAAATACAGTGATGGGGGTAGGGAATTAGATCAATGAATTGGACATTTGATTAAAAACAAATCCTAGAAATGCACCAAGTTTAAAAAAAAAGACAATAACCAAGCATCAAAATAAAAATTGTGAAAATGAAAATCAAAGAAGAGATTAACAAAATGAAAGCAAAAAATCATTAATTAACAAACAAAATAGATAAACAGTTTGATTTTTTAAAGAGAGGAAAATCAAAATGGATTAGTCCTTGCCCTTATCTTTAATGTGAGTTAAAATGCTTTTAGCATTACTCACCTGCCTACTTCTTGTGAAATATTTGTTCAGCAGTCCCATAAAATGTCTTTAGTTTTGGGAAAAGTTTAGTAGGTGATGGGTTAGTTTCATATTCTCAACATTTCTCAATGTGTGTTTGTAAGTCTTTTGTGTTTTAAACATTCCTTTTATATTAGTGTCTTATACCTCCAAAAAAATGACTAACATGAAGTATTTAAAACAAGATTTGAACCCAGGTCTTCTGACTTAAACTCTAAAACTCTTATCCATTATGCCACCCATATAGTGGTCTCCCTTGTTCCTTCTCAGCGTTTCCAGATACAGACTGGTTGAAGGATCTGAAGATGCTGCAACTTTAGAAAACTTAGGGGAGATACGATAGCTGTCTTCAACCAATGAAATGACTGTCATATAGAGTTAGGTATAAAACTCATTCTGTTTGACCCAAGACAACAGCAGTAAAGTCAACGTGTGAAAGCTGCAGAATGACAGATTTATGTTGAATATAAAGAGAGCCTTTCTATCCATTAGAGATATCCACAAGTAGTATAAGTTGCCTTAGAAGATCAGTGGAATGTTATAGGGGAATTCTTGTTCAAGGAAAGGTTGGATTTGACAGAATCAGAGGACCTTTTCAAATATGATATTCTCTGACTGTGATTTTGTGAAGTTGTTGTGGACTTTTTGTGGACTTTTTCTACTTCTTCTTCCTCTGTAGGAAACGTTGGTGAATAAACTTCAACCGTCTACTTAAGTGGTGCTTTGGCTAGCACTTATCAGGTGTGCTTACCTTATATAGATAAGCATGACCAAGTCTGAAAGGGGATGTTTCATGCTCCACAAGCCCAATTATTGTTTCTAATGAAAGATTTTATGATTTGATAGAGTTACCAGGTGAGGCTGCCTCTTTGAATTAGAGAATCAATCAAATGTACAAACTAAAGATGGCAGCGTAGAAGCAGCAACACATCGCAGCTCTCACATAGCCACCCCAAAATACCCATAAAATAGGACTCTAAACCAATCCTGGAACTCCAAAACGCACACAAAGATACTTCCCACTAAAGTCAGCTCGGCTAAGAGGAACCGTATCAGCACTG
>JAQQSU010012903.1:0-11798 GCA_028627135.1 Pseudochirops cupreus | reverse complement strand
ATTATTAACTACATCCAACTGGAACTTGAGATACACAGGCACTGTGCAGGGAGATCCATCCTGCCCTACTGAAAAGTCAGAGGGGGGAGGGGGGAGGACATAGGAGAGAGTCGATTGGGGGAGGGGGGATACACTGGGATGGCTGTTTTGGGGCAGTGGGTAGAGGAAAGATGGGGAGAAAATTTGTAACTCAAAATCTCGTGGAAATGAATGATGCAAACTAAAATAAAAAAAAGAAGTGAGGTGAACCTTTTATTCATTACTTGGAGGAAGCCCACAGAGGCAGATAAGGAGGAGAGCATGACAAGCACAGCAGCCAGGGAAAGTGCTCAGAGCCAACACGTGGAGTATTTTGTTCCTAGAGCAGTGAGGAGGTCAGGGTGCCTGGGCTGCAGAGCATGTGACTCATTGTAAGGGTTAGAAGACTAGGAATGTCCTGTGCAAGTTAGAGGAGGTAGGTAGATTATGGAGGACTATGAATGCGAAACAGCATTTTGTATTGGATTCTGAGAACGACAGAGAACCTCTGGAATTTCTTGAGTAGTTTGTTTAACTCATGGCTAGTGTGCATGTCAGGCATTGTTAGTACAACAGGTAGCAACATGTGGTGATATATAACCCACATGTTATTAAACCATGGACATGGGACTGTTGGGAATTTCATATTGCTTTACTGTTTTGAAGGATCCCTGATGTGTCATTGATATGGTTCTCCTTCCACCATTGTAGACCACAACCCAGGATATTTTTTTTAAAAGAGACACACTATATATCAGTGTAGAAATATAAAATCCTGATTCCCCAATATTCATTGAAATATATGCTAAATAAGCTTATACTTTTAGATCTATACAGTATTTGCCTACTTATGACATATAATTGCGAATGAATGCATATGTAAGAATTGGATACTTAGCTTGGTGCTTTATAAATAGGTAGAAGCTTTATAAATATTTGTTATGTAAATCAAGAACAATTAGTGAAATTCCTTTTTTTTAGTTTCCATTTACAATAGCAGCAAATTATTTGTTTACCTCACTACAGTTATATGTTGACACAAATAAATAAAAATCTTTGTATTTGCTAAATATATTTTAATTCAAAGTAGGAAGTCAAATTTAATACATACTTTCATGAAGAAATGTGTTCAGGCATAAAACATGATTCATATGAATATATATGAAGAATATATAGGAAGAATAAATAACAAGATTTGTTAAATACTAATTGTGTTGCTGCTTATCATACAAGACCAGTGTGATATATATGGTGAGGATGATATCAAGATACCCAAAAAGTTGCATGTTTAACTGAAATGGAGTAACCACATATAGGAGTAGAATAAATGATTTAAAGATGTCATGAATTACTATTCTAAGCAATCTAGCATAATTATAGACTTGGAAAAAACTTAAAAAATAAAATAAGGAGTGCAAGCAAGTCAGCTTAGCTCTTAAAAAAATTTTTTTAAGCAAAAGTGTTACTTGGTGATCACACATCCAGGAAAATAAAACACATATATCAATAGATTGTGGAAGGAATAGCTGTGACCACTGGCAAAAGTTGTATATTTATTTTGTTTCATAAAAGTGATTGGCTGATTGTACTTTTTTTTTCTATCCATACCCATTCACATCATCATTAATTTCACTGTAAAACAACAGGCTGCAATACATAATACAGCTAAACTCTGGATATATATACAACTGGATAATGCATAATAGCAGCAAACAAGTAGGTTATTCCTCTGATGACTATTCCCTGATTTTATGTGTTGTTGTTTAACTAACAGTTAATGTGCATATTGGGAATTTTTAGTACAACAGATGCCAGCTTGGAATATGATAAATTATGCTTTCCTTTATTCTTTTAAACTATTTTTTGTTGCTTTGTTTTGTTTTCTTTGTAACACTCTTTTGACGTACTAAGACCTCTTAATGAGGAAGGCAGAAGTACATTCCATAAATCCTAAAATTCGGATCAGAATTTTGAACATCTTCTGCCTATTTACTGATGGTTATCAGATTTTAGATGCTCACTTTCCAGTTTGCTTTTGACATAGTGTCAAGTTGCATTAACTTGGCCAAACATGTGGTCACCATGAGTAAGCCCTCCTGGATACTTTTCTTGCTACTGTAACAGTTTTCTAGCATGGTGGTTTCAGAATTCAGATAATGTAAAAACTTACCCCAGTGACTTCAGATATTAAGTTGTATGATTATTTGTTATCAGTGTTTTCACCAGTCTAATCAGAACTTCATTAACCTGCCATTTTATTTGGGAAGACAGTATTGTGATTTAAGTAAATTCCTGGGTCACTAAGAGTAACAATAGAAACTGGAATGCAGTTTTCCTATTTCCTTTGTAAGAGGTGTGAAAGCTTCTATTTATTCTGTTTGCCTTAACTTGTCAGTTACTCTCTTTATGCTCAAGGTTTTTGTAGAAATAATAGTTTTCTCTAGCTAGTTTTCACGGGTTGTTTTTATGAGTGACTTGATGTTTGCTCACATATTATAAGTAAATTTTTTTTCTAGAGAAATCCTAAAGAAATTGACTCATACCAGTGTCAAGATTGTGATTCATTTCTTTGATATAATGAATAGGTCTAAGTACTGATTAAGTAAAATATGAACATTGGATACACCATTATGGCTACTGATTATTTATTGGGAAGAACCCATGGTGGGGAAGAGAACATGCACACACATTAGAGATGTGGAAAAGTAAGCTAGGGCTCGTGAGAGGACAATGACCGATAAATAATAGATATAAATAGATATAAATGACGTAAGAAAAGTAGAAGTTCTTCATACAGAATATAAAAAGAAAATCAGCATTTTATTGTAAGAGGTGCAGGGAGTGGCATCAAGTTGAAAATGACATTTAATATCCATTTAAAACTAAGTACTTCTCACGATTTGTTGTGAAAAATGATACATTTAATGACCAGTATTTAATGGTAAGATATGCCAATGATCTTTTCTCTAAAGCAGTTCCTTTTAGGAAATAACTATACTATTTCATCTGTATTTTGGTGACCATAGGAATTACTGCAATATTTTAAGAAATTAAACTATCAATTGTTAAATTAATTTAATCATTGACTTTTGGGGGAATTGCATATTGTTTCCTTCTGTTAATTTCATCTACTCAGGTTCATATAGCCGTCATTACTAAACTGAAATGATTTACAGTGTTATTGTCAGAGAATGAATTTATCACTTCAGTATAAAATAAACTAGTATTATAATTAAACTGTGGACAAAATAATGTGTTTTTTAAAAGAAAAAAATTACAGTTGTTACCAGTCAATGAGGCGATAATTAAATAGAGGCCAGTCAGCTTAGTTGATTGCAGGTCAGCATATGCAGTTGTTTTTGTGGTATTCACATACTTTATGATTTATTTAATTACACATAAAACATAAAGCTATTTAATCCATTCTTTCATCTCAGAGCTTCACCATTATTATGTCTCATTCCTCTTAATTTTTTTTAACCTATTTTCTTCCTTGTTCTACAAAAAAGGAACCAATTTTCATGGTTTAAAAAACAAACAAACTATGAGAGACTTTATTCTCTTATTGGAGTTAATGCATCTCATTTGCCTACTAAAAGGCATTTGAGTGGGTGAAATTCTGGAATCCATACTCAACATTTTGGAATACATTAAATACTTCCATAGATGATCGAAACAAAATATGCCGGAGTTTATATATTTTTTCCTAAAAAAAAAAAAGATTAGATTTGCTTAGATATGAAATCAAATAATTAAGTATTCTCACCTGTCTGTATTACATGAAGAAAACAGTGACATAGGTGGATTATTAGTGGGGGCTACAAAGTACCAGTGCCTATTCTAGATCATTCAATGTAGATTTTTTTTTTATCAACAAATGACTGGCATTTAACAGCATAGATATATGAATAGCCTATAGAGAATTTACCAAAATATTTTTAAAAGAAAGAAAAGAAAGAAGTGTCGTTAGTGACTTGACTTTCCATAATAGTAATATTCCTGGTTTATTCTTTGCAAGCAGAAGATTCCTGTATTGTATTATGCTAAAAAAAAAAAAAGTCTTTCTGCATTTCCTGTTTCCTCATACCTTCATTATTTTCAGAAACATTTTTTATATTATTATCATTATCACTATTATTTGGGACATATACATACATTAAAGGGCAGCTAGGTGACACAATGGATAGAACATTCTGTTCGGAGTCAGCAAGATGTGACTTCACAGCCAGCCTCAGTCACTATCTGATGACCCACGGCAAGTCATTTCTCTCTGGTTTGCCTCAGTTTCATCAGCTATAATATGGGAATAATAATAGCACTGACTTCACAGGGTTGTTAAAATGAAGTAATATGTATAAAATGCTTAGCACAGTGTACATAATTGGTGCTATGTAAATCCTCGTTAATATATTGTTGTTATTTTAAAATATCCTCATCAGAGATATATCACATGTAACCCAGGGCATAGTTTGGTTAGTCCCACTATTGTGGCTATAATTTGAAATCCTCTTTTCATAAGATCTTAGGGGTGACCTTGGTTTGGGAGGAATGGACTCCTACTTCTTGGCCCTGTAGCTCCTAAATCTTTACCAGTATGTTTCCCATTTATGCAAGATCGGTTATTGTTAACTCTGAAATCTGAAATACTTACTAAACAGTAAGTCAAAAAGAATAGTAATAACAACCATAGTATTATTATCAAAAGGCAAAAGCAGGAATAATCGTAACATTTAATCAATAGAAGACAAAATCAGCAATAATTGAATATTATAGTTACTCAATAGAAAACAACAACATTTAGTATTACAGCATAATAATCTGTCCAGAAAACTGAATCACAGTCTTCCACCAATATGCACAGTATCCATGAGGCAGAATGGGCTCACACTCACAAACATAGCAGGGAAGTACATGACTGAGACAAATCATCATTGTGGTTTACTGCAAGCTTTCATGGCCATCATGCCTTTAAGAATAATCTGCTCCGCTAGCTGCCCTCTTCTGGTCCTAATTATTCTCTTCCCAGACAAAATCAATCCTCCTCTGCTCTAGAAACTGTGATGTAGTTATAAGCTTTCTTAGCTCACAACTACCTTCAAGTGGGTGCCAAGAAAAAAGTATGATGCTACTTCATTTCAAGCAGTTCCATTAGTCTAGAGAACGGCTGGGTTCTTCTAGTCTGCAAAGAACAGGGGATTCTGTTCTGTCTAAGCAACTACAAGCCTCTTCTCATAGGCTAACATAACTCACAGCAAAATAGATGCAATGTCTTTCTTTTGCCTTCTGTTTTTTCCAGAGAGAGTAGAGGGCAGTAAGGCACCTGCAACATTTCCCTTGAAATGGTATCAGGAAAGAATGGCCCTCATCACTCTTTACAAACCATCAAGAATCAGCTGTCAACCTCTAAGATACAGCCTTCCTCCAGCCCATTAGCAAAGGAATATCTCTAAATCAACAAAACCCAGGGAAGCAATGGAAGAGTCGTTTATCAGTCTGATCTGGAAGATTTCTGTCTTCTGTACCTGCTTCCTATGGCTTCTGTGCTCAGCTAATTCAGTTTCTATCTTGTTCTATAATTCTTCTCAATGATTCTCTTCCATTTGGCTTCTTTACAGCCTCTAATGCTTCAAATAAGAGCTTCCTGATTATCAGGCAACTCTTTATCATATTACACTAAAGCTCAGGGATCCATCTTTTGTCAGGTGTGAACCCAGAAGGCCTTATATAATCTTTCCATAGACCCTAACCAGGTATTTGATTTATAATTTTATCTGTTGTAATCTTCAAAACACTAATAAAAAAAAAGTCATATAGATGAGTTAATAGATCATAGCCTCATCCCACAGGTACCGCAATCATTGCTCTGCCTTGAAACAGATTTGTACTTGAAGCAGTATTTTTATCTAGTGCTTAGGACCATCTATGTTTCTCTTCATATTTTATCTGAGAAACTATTTTGTTTTTGTAAATGAATTTTTGTCATTTTTCCATACACTTATGTTCTTTTTCTGCCTCTTTCAGCAGCCAAACTCTTCATGTATGAAAGGAGCAATACTTTGTATTTGTAAGACCTGTTTTACTTAATTTGAGTAAAAGAGATATATCTTATATTTGCCTACAGGGTTGCATATCTTTAAGTGATTAAA
The DNA here is from genome assembly GCA_028627135.1 of Pseudochirops cupreus. Classification (NCBI taxonomy): domain Eukaryota; kingdom Metazoa; phylum Chordata; class Mammalia; order Diprotodontia; family Pseudocheiridae; genus Pseudochirops; species Pseudochirops cupreus. The sequence goes on along the minus strand of JAQQSU010012903.1, from coordinate 5,634 downwards.
ATAAAGAGGATGTTTGGCAAGTGACTTATGCAATGATTAGGTAAAATATTCTGATGATATCATGAGATATCTTTGAGGAAATGAGTTCTTTTTTAATATTAAAGGATGTAGGTAATGTCTTTCTAATGCCAAATTATTTCAGGGTGTGCTCTCTCCTTTTTCCCTTATGATTGCGTAGGTAGGAAAATAGAATGTTCCAAACAACTCATGGAAGAGTTTCCTCATCAGCATTTTTTGTACCAAAAATTCAGTTAAATAGTTTTATGGAATATAAAATTATAGTTCCTATTAGTTCCTGAGAGGAAATATTTTCTGAATAGGAAAGAAATATTGTTTTTGAACTACTGTGTAAATGAGCTCTGCCGTCATTATTTTATTATGAATTAGATACAACTAAAATAGTCTTCAATTATGTTATCAAAAAATTGTTTACTGTTTAGGACAGATTGAAATTAATTAGTGCCCAACTCACCTTTGGTCCTATTACTTTAATATTGTAGCTAGTACATAATTATTAACTGATTAAGTGATAATAGTAAGTAGATCTTTCTGTTAGGGATTTTAACAGACAGTACAGCCCTATTACTTTGTTTTTCACTGTAAAATAGGAGTAGAATTCTTTTTTGTCATTTCTCTGTTAACTTTATTTCCTTCCCTTTCTCCCATTCCTGCAAATGATGATGTGTAGAGATATTATTTGGCCTGATTGATAAAGCTCTAATTTGAAAGATAAGGAATACATTCTTAACTCAGCCATAGAATTCTAGGTACCATAGTGCATTTCTCTGTACTTTAGTTTAATAACACATGATCATATTGCTCCCTGTGTTTCCCTTTTTTATGTTTTGAGAGTTAGCTACTTTTTAAATTCCTTAGAAATACAGGTACAACAGTGATGAATTTTAGGGTTCCTAACAAAATCTCTGAAATCCAGTTTTGACTATTTGTACATGGTAAATTATCCTTGGAGTGTAGACTTTCCTTTTTCTGTAATCTACTGACTTTTGTTTTGGAGTTAGTATTCATTCTTTTGCTTGACGTTATCTAGAACTATTCCAGTTTGTCTTCTCTCTCAGTCATGGTCTTAGAATCATGCTTTTCCTTCTATATTTTCCATCAATTTCCTGTTAAAGCTAGGAAGGCCTTTTTAAAAAAATCAATTCACTCTTTTCATTATCTATATAATTATTCTCCATCGACATGAATGATTGACAATTGACTTGATTTATTTTTGTATTTTGAAGCCATTACAACCTTCTCTTGATCCCCTTCTACTTCTGGGCAAGGATAGATTATTTAATGAGAAAATGACTGTAAATCTGCTTGCTTAGACATAGGGTAAATGTAGAAACAAATATAGCTGAGAGAGACCTACAGTTCCGTTTAAAGGCAAAATTGTGCATATGATTACTATTTACTTTTTTTTTTTTTGGAGGGGTGAAGGCAGGGCAGTTGAGGGTAAGTGACTGACCAAGGTCACATGGCTAGTAAGTGTTAAGTATCTGAGGTCAGATTTGAACTCAGATCCTCTGGACTCCAGGGCTGATGCTCTATGCACTGTACCACCTTGTTGCCCCCTATAATTACTATTTAAATGAGAAACAATGGTCACACCTCTGCTCAGATTGATTGTGTAAATTTCTAAAGCCTGAATGTTATAACTAATGTGTTTATTGAGGGTTAAGCATAATATCAGTCAGCAACAACTCATATCTCCTTCATTCATGATAATGTTTTAAGAGGGTAATATAATTTCTTGGTCAAAGTTCTTGGGTCATTGAGAATTTACTATTATGTGGCATCATTTGGATCAACTTTGTGCATATCCACTAAGATTACCCTGAATTCTGTGACATTAGCCTGCTCTCTAAGATGACGGATAGTAACTGTTAATCAACCCCTAACTACTGTGCCTAAATGCTGAATTTCTGAAATCCTGGAGAAGATAAGTAGAGAAAGCAAAGGTGACATGGCAGGGAAAGGGAAGACAGACAGAAATAGAGAAGTACAGAGAAAAAAAAGTTATGCACTATCACAAGATGATAAGATAGCATTCAGTAAATGTAGTTTAATTAGTACCATTTACACAGAATCTAGTTGTCGTAAAAGCTCAACTTGAGCAAAACATAGATTTCCCATTATCCAGATGCCAATGACTTTTCTTCCAAAGGGGAGATCTGGTAAACTCAGTGGTTACTTGATTTATTTGTCATGGTATAAACTATAAATGTAGTTCATTTTTTTAACCAGTGGTTTTATCTTTTCTGTTTAGTTATAGACCCATTTATATTGGCCATTTACACTTACTGCCGCTGACAACTTTCTAAGATTGTAACTTGCAGAGCCAGTATCATTCTATATTAGCACAAGAAGTCCTTTATACCAGTGAAATCACATGTCCTGTTTTAAAAGAAATTGTCTTTTAAAGAAACTAAGGATTTTTAATATGGTGAAGAAAACTTTGCGGTAATGAAATGTATCAATTTTTTGAAGGAAAGAATTAAGAGAAATAGTTGGAAGTTGTAGAGAGAATTTTTGGCTAATTAACTGCCACCAACAGGCAGACAGGCGCAAAAGCTCTGAGAGGGCAGCATCCTCGAGATCATCAATCCTGCTTTGGGCATACCTCTTGCAGCCCCTTTCTGAGGAAGCAACTATTGTGGAAAGGGGGCCAGCTCTTCCCACCAACTGCTAGTCCACTGATATTTACAGGTCTGGGAAGTCAGCTTTGCTCAAGCAGCAAAATCCCCTTAGGCAGGAGATAAGAGGAATTCAAAGCACCACCACCTTGCCTTGTCTCTCCCCTCAGACCCTGATGGAGATAGTTCAAGACCCTGAACCTAAAAGCAGTGCTTCCAACCCCTGTAGAGATAAAGCCTGGCATTGGCTAGGGAAAATCCAGAAAAGAAAGTTCTTGTCACCAAAATCCTTGGCACTGTTAACTGGTTCCATACCGGAAACTCATAAAATTTTATCAGGAGGAATGACATTAAAAAAAGATATTACCATCTGCTTTGCTGCTAGTCCCTATGGACTATTTCCATCAGACTTTAATCTGAAGCCTTCCATTAATGTTGTCTCCCTCATTAGAATATGAACTCCTTGATAGAAAAAAAAAAAAGACTGTCTCATTTTTCTATTTGTGTCCTCAGTACTTAGTACAGTGCTTTGCATAAAGTGCTTAATAAATCTATCTTCTTTCTTTCCTTCCTTTCTTCCTTGTTTCCTTCCCTCTTTCCTTCCTTGTTTCCTTCCCTCTTTCCTTCCTTCCTTTCTGTCTTCTTTCCTCCCTCCCTCCATTCTTTCATTCATAGAAGAATTTCCTACCAAGTATGCCTGTCTATAAATGGAATCGGCTGCCATGATAGATAGTCTGTCTCTCTCCCTACAGCTCTTTAAGTGAAGGTTGTATGCCAGCTTTTTGGCCAAACTGGCATTCTTCCTCTTCCCTACACTCAGTGCTCCATTTCCTATCTCTTTGTTTTTGTACAGGCTGTTCCTCATGGCTAGAATGTATTCCCTTCTCACCTCTGCTTCCCAAAACACCTGACTTTTTCAAGGCTCAGTCCATACAACATCTTTAGGAAAACTTTCTTGATCTCTTTGTTTGTTAGTGCTGTTTCCTTCCTCTGTATATGCTTAGCTGTTTATAAACCCCAATAGAACATAGGATATTTGAGAGTTTAGATTAGATGCTTGGTTTTTCTTTAATTGAATTGTATTGTAATTCTTGTTCAGTTGTGGATTGGATTTGATGCCCCTTAACCTGGAGATTCTATACTTTGGTGATAATCTAAACTAAGGTTAAGGCACTCTATGGTCATTATTGAAGAGGAGGTCTGAGCTACAGCATATACAAAGATCAAAGAAAAGGGCTATAGTCAGGTGCTAGTGGTGCAATGGAAAAAAAATCAGGACTTCAAACTGAGGCCCCTAAGTTCATGTCCCAACTTCGACACTCACTTACAAACTTTGTGACCTAATCTTTCAGAGCCCGTCTCCTTTTTTGTGAAATGGTAATGTGTGAGATGAAAGAGTTCAGAGTCTGAATCTGAGGTCAGAAAAGGTCTTTATTCTTTCTCATGAGAAAGGACTCTACCCACTGTCGCCCAACATGGCGTCTACAGGAAGAGAGAGTGCCAGGTAGAAGGCAGCCCATGATTATATAATCTTCTAAGGCAGAAACCCAACCCCCCCCAACTGGCCTTCACTCTTATTGGTAGGGGGGCTGTCCCACAACCTAAGCACAGGAATCTCTCTGAGACAAAGGACGCGGAAACATGTGGGTGTCCAATAAAAACAGTCTTAACCTTATTTGGCATATCTTCTGCTGAGTTGGCTCTGGGGGAGGGTCTCCATTGCTCTAATGCTTGAAGGTCAGGTGACTTGACCTTGGGGCTAGTGAATACTGAAGCTATTCTAGATTTGATTTTTCAGAATGGGGAAACTTCACTATAAATTATCCTTCACAAATCCCCACTTTTTCTTTTTTTATACCTGTTGAAGTTTCCCCAATTTTCTTAATTCTAATTACCCTTGCAGCCCTCATCACATTGACAGTATACAAGGGGGCAGTCCCCTTTGTGAGTACAGATAATACAGAGATTCAAAAGAACAATTGTCTTTTCAGAATCCAAAAGTCTCTTTTCACACTGCTGTCCAGATGTGAGGAAGTCTTCTGGTCACATAGGGTCATCCATCTTCAGCCCTGCATATTAGTTTCTCTTCCTTCTCCTTCTGCCTTCTTTCATTCATTTTCCTACAAAAGGAACCTTGGAACCAGTGTAAATGGCAACTCCAGAACCCTCATCATTCTTACAAAATTAAAATTGGAGTCTTAGTCAGTTGTCATGATCACACATTAGAACCACTTTCTTAGATTTTGCATTAATCCATTTTCAAGTCTTCCACCAGGAGGATGGGATTTCACTAAGGGATTTACATTAAGTTCACAATTAAAACAATTAAAAAATGTTTCCAAGTAGTCCAGAAATTATCCTTCTTGTTTAACATTGACTGATTATAACAAAGTTGAGACAAATGTGACACTAACTGAATAACTGAATAATATTCCCACAAACCTTGACCTACTTGTCATATTATTACAAAGAACTAAAGGACGCTGACTCATACAGGAATACCTATATTAAACTCCTAAGCCTAGCTAGCAGCTTTATCTTATAGTAACTTAAGATGTTCCAGAATCAAGTAGATTCGTTGCTGTTTTATTTCAAAACTTTTGATTATTGAAACTTGTCACCAAGAATAGGGACAAAATTATAATGAAGAAACCATATTTCCCAAACTTCAGAATGCCAATTCCAGGCACAATGTATTCCATGCTGCAGTCTCCATTTGAGCCAAGCTTAAAGTCTGCCAGGTGCTTGTTCCCAGTCAGAAGAATCCTACCTCAGCCCATGCTGAACAGTCATTCCTCCTACCTTCATACCTGTATCTTACAGGATCTGGCACCATCAGTTGAAGGCTTGGGTAGCTTGGGCAGCCTCCTTTAACACTCCTATCTAGAGTTGAACTCAAAGAAACAGTCAGTTAACAGTCCCATCAAGTCTTAAATAACAAGTGCCAACAATCAGCTTAAGATATGATTATAATCTCACATTGGTTAAGGAACAT
>JAQQSU010012902.1:0-11798 GCA_028627135.1 Pseudochirops cupreus | reverse complement strand
GTGTGATGGGGACGAGAAGGGGAATGATGGAGGGGAGAGCAGGGTGTGGTGGAGGTTGTTAGAAGCACACACTTCTCTAAAGGGAGAGTGGCAAAATAGAGAATAGAACAAGGAGGAGTGTGGGATAGGAAGGAAGGAAATATAGTCAGTCTTTCACAATCTGTCCATTGTGGAGATGTTCTGTGTAACTACACATGTAGAGCCTGTATTGAATTACTTGTCTTTCCAGTGAGGGTGGATTATGAAGGAGGAAGGGAAAGAATCTAGAATTTAAAATTCTATAATCAAATATTAAAATACATATTATTATTATTATTATTAACTGACATTAAAGATATACAGGCAATGGGATAGGGAGATCCATCTTGCCCTGTGTAAAAGTCATAGGGGTGATGGGGGAGGACATAAGAGAGAATAAACTGGGGAAGGGGGTATACAGTGGGGTCACTGTTTTGGGGTGTGGGTAAGGGAAAGATGGGGTGAAAATTTGTAACTCAAAATTTCATGCAAATGAATGATATAAACTAAAAACAAACAAAAGTTAATTAAGAATCCTGACTGATTTTCTGAGAATGTTCCAACTATTAGTATTTTACATAATACACTTTGCCTGTTTCTGGCAACCAAGCAAAATGTAGAATTCTCAAAACAGATTGAAGAGTATGGAAATGTTACTTAGTAATTGATTTTCTTTATTAAAGGAATAAAGTTGAATTATTTGATTCCAGAGTTATAAGTAAGCATTAATATCTAGAAATGACATGAGACACTTTCAATTTGTCTAGAAAGTAATTAATTAATTTTATATCACTTTCTTAATTTTACTCATATTGTGTACAATTCTATAATAAGATATTTATGTACTTTTTAACAGGACACATGGTCAATTTCAATTTTTTCTTTAAACAGAATGAATGCAATAAAGATCAGATAGCCCATTATATAAAATATAAAGCAAATGGAAGAGGAAAATACATGAGGAAATGCCAGAAATATTAATATAAAAATAAAAAAGTGTTTAGATATGTACATGTATACATATGTATATATATATATCCACACATATATGTGGATGAATAAGGGTGTGTGCATATTCTGTGTGAATGTAATGTATAGCATAAAATAAAAACTCCATAAGGATCATCAACGCCATATACAGATAGTTGAATGACTAAATATACATCTAGCAAACATAAATGAACAATTCACTCCTTTTGACTGACCAGTAATCTTGTGAGGTAACCACACAAGATTGCCTATAATCTGACTTTTTAACAGTCCTGGCAATAATAAAATATTTTCTTTGGATTAGACTCTACTATTGCACATCAAAGCTGAGGCATGGGTGTTAACATGTATAGCAGATTTTTATGAGAAAACATTATTTTCCCCTTGACTTCTTTTCCTGTTCATCATTTCTCATAGCACAAAAGCATTGCATTACTCTAATATACAACTTGTTGAATCATTCCCTAACTGATGGGCTTCCCTTCAATATCCAAATCTTTGCCACTGCTAAAAAAGCTGTTATAAATATTTTTGGTATTGCTAGTTCAAAGACTATGCATGACTTTTTTAGCCCCTTGGGTATAGTTCCAAAATCGCTCTCCAGAATGATTGAATCAGTGTACAACTTCACCAACAATGCATTAATATCTTAATTATCCCATATTCCCTCCAACATTTGTTATCTTTTTTGTCTGTCATATTAGTCAGTTTGATGGATTTTGGGTGGTAGTTAAGTCATCTTAATTTCCATTTCTCCGTTCAGTTATTTAGAGAATTTTTTTGTCTTATGACTACAGATAACTTTGATTACTTCATCCAAAAACTGCCTGCTCACTTCCTTTGACCATTTGTCAGTTTAGAAATGGCTTTTTTTCCATAAATATGACTCAGTTTTCCATATATTTGAAAAATGAGGCCTTTATCAGATAAATATGCCGTAAAAAACATTTCATAGTAATGATTACTATATAATTACCTCAATACTCATTTTCCCATTTAGTGTTTTGCTGCTGAATTTTAGGTACCCCAAACTGCCCTCCTTTATACCAGTCCTCCCTGATTTTCTAAATCCCTTCTCCTTCTACTTTCCTAACTTGTAAGATAGATTTCTGCACTCAATTGTTAATGTATGTTTATTCCTCTATCAGCCAATTCTAGTGAGGGTAAACTTCACATGCTCTCCACTTTCACCATCTTCTCTTTCACTGTAAAATCTCATTTGTGCCTCTTTTAAGTCATATGATTTACTCCATTCTATCTCTCACTTTCCCTTTCTCCCAGTGCATTCTTCTATTCCATGCCTTGCTTTTTTCTTAGATGTCACTTCATCATATTTATCACCTATATCCTCCATCTATGTATATTCCTTCTAAGTGCCCTAATAATGAGAAAGTTTTTAGGACTTATAAGTTTCTTTTTTCCCATGTAGGAATGCAGTTTAACCTTGTTGAATCCCTTATGTTTTTTCTTTCCTGTTAACTTTTATGATTCTCTTGAGTCTTGTATTTGAAAGTCAAATTTTCTATTCAGTTCTTCTCTTTTCATCAGGAATGCCTGAAAGTCCTCTCTTTCATTGAAAAGGATTGTTCCACCTAAAGGATTATACTCAGTTTTGCTAGGTGGGTGATTCTTGGTTGTAATTCTAAATCTTTTGCTCTCTTAAATATCATATTCCAAGTCTTTAGATCATTTAATATACAAACTACTAAATCTTGTGTTATTCTGTCTATGATTCCATGATATTTCAATTATTTCTTTCTGACTTCCTGCAATATTTTCCCCCTGTCCTGGGAACTCCAGAACTTGACTACAATATTCCAGGGTGTTTTCATTTTGGGATATCTTTCAGGAGGAGAGGAGTGAATGCTTTCAATTTCTATTTTACCTTCTTCTTCTGCAATATCAAGGCAGTTTTCCTTGATAATTTCTTGAAAGATAATATCTAGGATCTTTTTTTGATCATGTCTTTCAGGTAACTCAATAATTCTTAAATTATCTCTCCTGAATCTGTGGAGGATCATGATACAAATCTCCTGGCTTTTTTGTGCAAACTATTTTCATGGGTAATTCTGGAGATCTTTAAGTTTTATTTTTCCCCATCATGGTATGATCTGGGAAGAGGTGTGTTTATTTATCTCCTATTCTATGCTGTGGTCTGTGAATAGGCATAAGCACTCTTTTCTACCCAGGAACTGTAATAAGGGTCCCAGCTCTCCTGCAGCCACAAGCTCTGGTATGCTAGTACTTCTCCTTGTCCTGAGACTGAGATCCAGTACTGCAACCTGGATCCAAGTTTAGCTAAAGCAGCAGAATCCTATTCCTGGTGTCAGCAAGAGAACAAAGTAATCTCCTTCTGATCTCCTTATCAGCTATGGACTAAGAGGTCTGGAAATCACCACTGCCACCACTGATTCAGAGGCCTCCAAAGCCTGTTGTTGGTACACTGGGGCATGGCCTGCACTGGACTATGTTCCATTCTCACTCTGGTATAATAGACCTTTTCTGTCAACCTTCTAAGTTGTCTTGGGCTTGAAATTTGTTTCATTCCTTCCTTTTGTTCTGCTACTCTAGAATTTGTTTTAAGGCATTATTTAAAGATGTTTTAAGGAGTTTGTGGGGAGAGCTCAGGGAAGTCCATTCCTTTTCTCTACCATCTTGGCTCTACTGGTGATGATGAGAAATTGAAGATAAATGAAGGGATAGATTTAATCAAAGGGGCAACATTCTTGAGAAGATAAGACAAAAAAAGACCACTTATATACATTGAGAGTTTGGCTTGGGTAAAGGAATGTCTCTGTCATCATGAGAGGAAAGGATAAAGGAGAAATGAGGGACAGATGGCAAATGAGTAATGAGATGCGGAGGAAGGGAGAAGAGGGAATCTCAATTTTTCAGTGAAATATAAAGGATCTCAATTAAGATAATTGGGGAAGGAACAGTCATGGAATGTTTGAGAAGGGATGAAAAAGATTTGGTAATCTATGGTGGTGAATGGGATGCAGTTAATTAGGGAGGCATTAAAGGATTGCTTTGCTCTCCAGAGGTCCCAGTTGAGGTTGTGTAACATAAATTTTTAGTGAACTGAATCTGCAGTTTCATAATATTCTCCAATATCATTCAGTAGCACACATGTAGGAGTAAAGGAAGTGGCTTTCAGAAATAGTTCAAAGTCTGAGGTTTGGTGAGGTAATATTAGTAATAAAATAAAAGAACAAATACATGAAGAGAAGAGGATATCATAGATTTGAACTGGTTCATGAAGGAGTGAAAATTATGAAGGTAAAACAGTATAGCTAGTGCAGGGATTATGGCCCTGGGGGGGGGAAAAAAAACAAACTGAGAGGTCAAGCATTTGGAAGTCATGGTAATGACAAAGAAGACGGTTTGGGATTTCAAGGTAGAGGGAAATACAGAATGACAAGAGACTGCGAAGTGATAAGGGAATTTCAGAGGTCATGAACACAGAAGTGGTGCATTTTTGGATGATGACAAAGTCAAAGTAATGACTGATCATATGTGGCAGAAGGGGCTAAAGGGTTATGTGAAATGAGTAAGTTGAGGAACTGTGAAGTTATAAGATTTGAGAGTTGGTAAGTATGTTCAGTTCCCCTTGCATGATGGCAGAAGATGAAACATGAAAAATATGAGAAATATTCTAGAGATTAGAAGACAATACTTACTAGAATTTTGAGCAGATATGGATTGAATTAGACTCAAAGGAAAAGAAGCTGCTGTGTATTTATCAGTTATTTTCTTATTTTTTTTAATATTTTGTTTTCTAATTTACCACATCTCCTTTTGGTAATCCCATTTTTCTTCATCATCTTTTCAATTGAAGTTAATAATCAGGTGTTAAAGTTTTAAAACAGAATAATATAAATAAAAAAAAATATTCTTTACTCTCTATATTTATGTTATATAATCATGTTACCATATTTTAAATTCTCTAGAATTTATTTTGCATTATATTTGTGCTACCTACCTCTCATAGTATTTTTTTTACAAATATTATCTAATTTTATTTTTTTTAAATTTATTTATTTTTAGTTTTCAACATTCATTACAATAACTTCTCTCCCCATTTTTCCCCTACCCCCACCCCAAAATATCAAGTCTACTTAATACCTTTTACCCCAATCTGTTCACTCTTATATACTCCCCCTTCACGGCCCTAAATTTCTATTAGGGCAAGATGGATTTCTATACCCCAGTACCTGTATATCTGTATATTTCCCAGTTGCACACACACACACACACACACACACAAAAATAATTTTTAAACATTTGTTTTTAATACTTTGACTTTCAGATTTTTTTTCCCTTCTTCCTTCTCACCCACCCCCACTGGGAAGATAAGCAATTCAATATAGATTGTACAAGTATAGTTACCCAAATCATTTCTACAGTAGTTATATTGTTGAAGACTAATTATATTTCCCTCTATATTATCCAGCCACCCACTGATTCTACTTTCTTTTTTGATCCTATCCCTTTTCAAAAATGTTTGCTTCTAACTACCCTCTCCCCCAATCTGCCCTACCTTCTTTACTTTTGCCATTTGAGTTAGTCTGTTTTGTTTGCTCTTTGGAGGGGGAGGGCAGGGAAATTGGTGTTAAATGACTTGCCCTAGGTCACGTGGCCAGTAAATGTGTCAAGTGTCTAAGGCCAGATTTGAAGTCAGGGCCAGTGCTGTATTCACTGTGCCACATAACCACCCCAAGTTAGTCTATTTTAAGGTATTATTTTCTTCAGAATTTTTTGGCGTCTCCTTTAGCATTCTGTTGACTCACTTTTCATTATTTTCTTCCGTCATTCTCATTTCTCTTCCCAGTTTTTCCTCTACTTCTCTTACTTGATTTTCAAAATACTTCTTGAGCTCCTCCATGTCTGTAACCAATTCATATTTATCTTGGCAGCTTTTGATGCAAGAGTTCAGACTTTGGTGACGTTCTCCCACTATATCCCTTGATCCTTTTTGTCCCCAAAAAGGATTCTATCACCTGTGCTTCCATTGCTTCCTCGTATGGGCAGCCAATTTGCTTGACTTTTGAGCTCTTTGCCATGGTAGAACTCTGTTTCCAAAATGGAGAGACCTAGGTCCAAAATCACTGTGGTTTTTGCACCTGCCAGAGCTATTAAATGGATACCCTCTCTACAGCCCCCCACAAGCTCTGGCTCACTGGTCACATACCCCAGGACCACCACTCAAGACTGTGATCCACATCCTAGCAGGTTAAAGCAAGGGCAATTACCCTCTGAGTGGTCAATTGTTCCCCCTACAATCTGCAGGCTAGGAGCTACAGAAGTAGCCATGTGGCAGTGGCTGCAGCCACTGTACCTACTCTGCTTCTTGCTCTGGGGGTAGTAGCCTGACTGAGCTCCCTTGTTTGAACAAAGTTCCACACTGACCTTTTACTTTGTCTTTGTCATTTGTGGATTGAAAAGTCTGAAAATTGCTACAGCTGCTGGTGATTTACTCTCCTGAAGTCTGCTCCTGCCACCTCTGGTTGAGGCTGGCCTGGGGCTAAAACTGCAGCTCAGTCAGGACTACATTTGACTCCCAGCCCTCTGTGATGGACCCATTCTGCCAGCCTGCTGGGCTTCCTTCAGTGGGATATTTGTTTCTCTCTATCACTTTGTGAGTTCTGTAGCTCCCTCATCCAGCAGGGTTGCCCAGGATCCAGGGCATTCTGGGAACATATGCTTCTTTCTCAGTTTCTTGTGTCTCCTGGGTACTCCAGTTAATTCTGTTTCTTTCCTCTTTTACTTTCTCCACTTTTAAGCTCTATACTTCAAACATCCAGGATTTCTTCATTGTAGATTCTACCTCCACCAATGCAGACTTCAGTGATTCTGTGACTTAATAAGGGGTCTTCAAGAATTGCTGTCCTCTCATAGTATTTTGAAAGAATTTTGTAACCTTCAAAATGCTATATCAAAGAGAGTATTTTTATTTCTGTCAATGAAATTTGAAGAAAATGTGTAATGTCTTTATTTATTTCTCTATATAATTTTTATAAAACACTGAAACCTGAAACAACTACATAAATAAAAGTTTGATGATGATGATATGAGGAAGAAGTCTACGTGATAAATTCTTCTGTATAGACAAGCCAAGTGATAGAAAACTCTTTCATCCGCTATGAACTCTCAAGGATAATATTTAATACTGGGGTTTATCTGGAGTTGTTTCACAGGGTGCTAGCATTCTAGGCCTGAGCTACCAGTTAACCTACTCTACATGTGTACATGTACTCTCTCGTGACCCTAATTCTGAGCTATCAGCTTCAGTACTTCCCTGTTGACTTTCTAGAATAGTTTTCCCATGTCCTAAATTCTTTGCCTTTTAAGAGAAATCCTCATATGTCTTTCTTTTTTTTTATTTTTCATGGCTTCAAAGACATACTTTTGGGGGATAAGGACAAAGAAGGAAAGTTGCCTCACCAAACACATTTCCCACTGCCCTCAAAGCAATTGCTACTCAAACTCTGGGCTAGTAATTAAGTGAATCCACTGCTAGATTTTTGAGGCTGCTGAGTCCAGGACCCAAGAATGCAATGGAATTTCAGCAACTTTTCCATGCCTCCAGCAGTGAGATCAGAGAAAAAAGACAAAAACTAAAACTAAAAGAAAAAAAAACCCATAAAGACAATGACAGAGAGACAAAGGCAGAGAAAAAGAGAAATAAAGGGACAGAAACAAGACAGAGACACAGAGATATAAAGAGAAAGAGACAGAGTCAAATGAGAGAGATAAAAAATTCAAAATTGTTCTTATTTATTACTGTCATTCCTGTCTTGCATAACCTCCTTCTTTTGCACTTTTACCTCCAGTGCAAAAGCAGAATGCTATGCATACAATATAAGAGTACTAAAATGACAAAATGACATTAGACTATCTGAAGATGTTAACTTAGCTGTTGGCAATCTAAATGTGACCTCTTTTCTAATGACTAATTATTGGGTCTGCTATCAAGGGAACTAAATTATGTAAATATTGAAACCCTAAATATAAATAACAGAAAAACGAAATTGCAACTAAATTGAATTATGCCTCAATATTTGTCTTCAGAGAAGAAAAAAAAAAAGATCCACAGAATTGGACTTACCATGAATGCAAAAGTGACAAAACCCAGCATTTTATAGGGGACTTGGTCATCTTAGATTGCAGTGCTCATGCTAATCATTTGCAAAGAGACCACCATGAAGATAATTGAAGCTTTATGCATCTATTATGGAGGATTAGAACATGAAGATAATTGCACTTTATACATCTGTTGTGGGGAAAAGAGAATTGAGGCATTTTATGAAGAATTTGAATAGGATCTCTCTCCAACAAATCATACAATACTTGATGAAAGTATGGTGAAGATGGGCATAGGGATGATTTAAAAAAAAAACAAACCGTTGCCCACATATTTCAGGATTAAGAAATTAAAGAATGTCAAGTAGTATTGATCATATAGTCTAAAGAGAAACTTTGAGACTGTATATCATAAATATGTTTTTCAAAAAGAAAGTGAGGAAGCACTGGGCATGACAAGAACCAAATAACTGCCACACACAGAGAGGCACACACTAATTTAGAAAACAAGAAATCACTGATTACCTATGTGAGAATCAATCTCACATCAGACATCTGTGAAAACTCAGTCCACTTTTGTAAAGAAAACATATTAAATATTATGTCAAACTGGAAGACAGAAAAAAATGAAAAAAGAGATATGCATATAATTGCTGCAATTTCAACTTGACTTATTTTTGGAAAGTAGTGATGTGAGAAGAGGAAATATGAATTAAAGACTAGATTACCCAATCTATCATAATTCCCTAACAAAGTTATGCATTTCAAATCAAGCGCTCAAAAGGGAAGAATAAAAATGAGTGGAAACCATATCAGCCAATAAATATTTTACCTTTTCTTGGGTTGAACTTTTCAATTTCAAGGATGTTCTATTGCATATTTTGAAAATTATACTCATTCTCTGCATTACAGTGACATTTACCCAAACTTACCTATAATGATGATTATAAAGTACAAAGAAATTAAAGAATAATTAATTCAATGAGAACACTACTCTTTGTGAACCATTTTTACCTCTAAACAAAGTACACTGAATTCATGGAGTAGAAGGCATAGTTTTCTCTCTTTCCCTCTCCCTCTCCCTGTCCCTTTCCCTATGTTTCTCTCCCTTCCTCCCTCTCTCTCACTCTCACTCTCTCTCTCTCTCTCTCTCTCTCTCTCTCTCTCTCTCTCTCTCAATATTGATAGAAAGATGTTGAGGTTCTATCATTAATCATTAAGATACTATTCTCTTATGAAGTATCAAAAGAGTCATTGTTATCTTCAATACCATTTATTAAGCTTCTAGTGAGTATGTGACATTAAGCTGACACTAGCTATTTGGCACTGCACTTTAACTGATTGAAGGGTGTATATTTCTGCTAATGAACTTTAGCAAAAACAAACAAAAATTTGTCTTCACACTGATGAATTAAATGTTAAGCTTACTGTTACAAAATTCCATGTAGGAGAAGGGAAGTATAATTAATCCAGTTGGATAACAACACATGCCTCCACAAACACTAAACTTGTTAAAATAATTTTTAAAGGCTGTTCACTTTCATTTTGAGCAGATTAGTTAAAGAAAGTAAATGTTTATGAACAGAGAATGTACCAGTGTGGATTTCTTTGAGTTATTGACTATTATTCTTTCTTTTTTAATCTAATGGGTGTCAGTGGAATGATCATATCTGGTTCACCATCTGTTAGGTAGTATATAGTAAGCATTAGACTTGTTATTGCTAGAAATAGAAATACTCATTCATACCTGTGAATCTGTAATGTGTAATAAGTGTTAAAAGATAGTGAATCTATGATGTTAAGTCTTAGAAATTCTCATAAAAAGCTTGTATTGCCTTTGGTTTCAAGTTTCCATACAAAGATACAATTTGGTATTATTTCTTTTCAAAACTACTCATAAAACTGAAATGAGCAGAATGTTAGAAACAGTTCAAGGGCCATTTCATCCCACAAAAACAAACAAAGCAAGACTTATAAGACCATTGCTGTGAATTTGGAATGTTAATCTTCTATAATGCTGACATTCAAGCTTCTAAGCAATTACAATTGTATATTTAAAACTGAGAGTCCAGGAAAGCAGTTAAGTACAGAAAGTATAAGGTCATGAACAAATACGTTATGTCTGCCCATAAAATGATCTATACATCAATATTATTGAAAATCTATCCTGATGCTTTTGATCTAGAGATGGGCATTTTAGCACAGTTTACTGAATAGAATCTCTAGTGAAGAAGTCTATTTTCTTTATTATTTTTACTAAAGGACTACCATGTTCATTAGAATGGCTTTGATATATCAGTGTTTTGTGATGAGCCATGCAACACTGCATATAGCTTCTTGGCTTCATTTTCTGCTAAGATTTTGAATTTGTTTCAGTTGCTTAACACTACCTAGCTTTCTCAGTGACTATTACTGTCTCTACTTGCCCTCTGTTTTCTTCTGTATTATATGTTGCTTACCAAACATATGATCCATTGACTTTGTTTCTAGATTCTTACTGTGATGTCTGTTGAGGTAAGCAACGGATCTTCCATGGACTGTGCTAAAATATAGACACATTAATTGGATGAGTCATATGAAAAGTTACTGATACACATTATGCCTTTTTTCCCCCTTCAGATAGTCAGCATTTTGATTTTGCCCTTTCCAAACTAAATCTTCCACATTATGAAGCTACTTCATTTTCTATTCATGAATTGTTGTCAGTTACACTTAAACAACTGCTCACAGGCTGGCAAAGTGCCATTAGTTACTGAGGTTTTTTTTTTTTTTCCCCAAATGCTACACTATTATAATTGCTTTAGTTGCTAAGAGACTTATTAAGTCTAAGGTATGCCACAATGATTATTAAGCTATGTTAATGTAGATTTGTTTTTAGGTGCTCAGCAGAAGTTTTAAATGTCTGCCTAAGATATCAATATTGATTTTTTGTTCTCTAAAAGAGATACCATTTTGTTATTTGATAGGATTTTTTAATCAAACTAGAACTCTTTGCTTTTTAGCTTCCTTTTAATATGGAATTCTGAAAAGACTTCTTCCATTCAATGACTTCAATGACTCTTTTGTGTCAAGGGTACAGGTATTACTTCTACTATTTATAATTAAAATTCATCATTGTCTTCTTATCATGTATGATTTTATCCATATTTTTGCCTAATTTCAACACAAAGGATTATATCTTTTCATATTTACATTTTGATGGTACTAGTGTAGTGTAAAGACTATGCTTTTTAAAAAGTAATGAGGTGTGGTTTCAACACTGATGCACTCCTTTTTGAACACATATCTTCTTGATAAGATCCTTTATACGAATCCTTGGACTTAGGTAATTACTTGATATAATCATTATTATAAATAATGATAATAATAAATCATTATTATTATCATTTCAAGTAATGATAAAATAACACATACATGTTTTAAAACTTTAAGTTTTGAAAGTGTTCTACATATATTAACGTATTTGATCAAAACAACAATATTGTGAAGTGTTTTTTCTCCCCCATTTTAAAGATGAGGAAATAGTAGCTGAGAAGCCAATTGGTTTCCTAATAACTTGCATTTAATATCTGAACAGAGATTTCAATTGAAGCATAACTGAACTTACCATTTATCTCCCCATGATACTTGGTGTCCCTTGTACATTCCTTCTTTATATTTTGGGGTAAAATATGAGTTCTTAAAAAATTCACTTTGTTTATTTGAAA
>JAQQSU010012901.1:0-11799 GCA_028627135.1 Pseudochirops cupreus | reverse complement strand
GATATAGATATAAATATATTTACAGACTTTGAGTATTGCCAGGAAAGAAAGGGGGAGATCAATGAGAATTTTACAATAGCCAAAAAGGTTTTCTTGGAGGAAATGAGACTTTTATGTGGACCATAATGGATACATCAGATTTAGATGGTTACCAGCTTTGTGTCTTAATTTTGTTTCTTTCATTTTTCTTTAATGTGTGGCTTAATTTTGGCTTCTTCTAAATGTAGCTATGGGTCATCAGTTCTAAGAAAACTGATTAGTAGATTTAGGAAAAAAACACTATTTTCAGTGAATTGACCTATTTTTCAGTGTTGTATCTATAAAACATTCAGAATTGTTTTCTGAAATCTCAGTTGTGAAGAGAAAAGTCATTGTGTTCTATTACATAAAGTACATATTTTCAGTCAAATTGATTGTTCATGAAAAAAGATAAAATTATTCATATAAATACATAGTCTTGCTTTTTCTACCAGAAATCATATTACATGATGTTCAGAAGTTTTATCTGTTTGGTTTCCCTGTATCCAGTCTCTTGCTACTCCATTCTGTCCTACACTCAATCATTAATTTGATCTTCCTAAAGCACAGGTCTGACCATATCACAACCACCCCCTTCCCCAATAAACATCAATAGTTTCTGATTGTATCCAGGAATCAATTATAAACTAGTTTATTTTGCTTTGAAAGTCCTTGATAGCTTAGACCCTTCCCGCTTTCCCAATCTTCTTTCACCTTAGCCTCTTCCATGTCCTCTATGATCCAATGACACTGAATAACTGGCTATTCTTTGCTCCTTACTCTGGACATTGTTCCTCCTTTAGACCTAGATTTTTCTCATTTATCTCATTTATTCCTGCTGGCCTCCCTGTCTTCCTTCAGCTCTCAGCTAAAATCTCACCTTCTGCAGCCTTTCCTGGCCCTCCTTAACTTTCAATTCCTTTGTTCTGAGATTATCTCCAGGTGATCCAGCATATATCCAATTTGTACAGAGTTTGCCTTTTATTTCTCCTCATTAGCCTATATCCTCATTGAGAATAGGGAATGTGGGGTTTTTTTGCTTGTTTGTTTTGCTTTTCTTTGCATCTCCAATGTTGAGGACAGTGCTTGGAACATAGAAGGCATCCTAATAAATGCTGGTGGGTTGTTTGGATTAAACAGAATTATGTTAACTATATAAATAATTTAATTATATAATACATATTATATAATATGTATATTGTCTATACTTATTATATAATATATATTATATAATTGTATTACTATTTATAATAAATAATTCCATGAATACAGCTCAAATTCCCATCCAGTATATTTGCCATCAATGAATTAAGCACCATAGATAAGAAGCTTTTTAATTACAGTAGAAGAGTGAAATAATCCCTCCCTAAAAAGTGGTACAATCATCCATAGATTCCCACACTACCAGTGTGAGAAGGAAAAGTCTCCAGAACACTTAGTATCTAGAATTCAGGCAAAATGGCATGAAAATGCCTCCATTAAAGGTAATACAATCATCCACAGATTCTCATACTTCCAAAGAGAAAAGGAGAAGTCCCAGACAACTCACTTCATACTATTCCATTTCCTAAAAAGTGGCAATGCTTCACTGGCCTTATGTTCCTCACTGTTGTCCCACTCTTCTTCAATAATTGGTTTTCTTTTATGTCTCTGAAGCACCAGTTTCCCATTTACCCATAGACCAGTGAATATTATCTGATTCTAAGATTCTTCTGCACTGAGCCATTGCTGTATAATGGAGATATTTTCAGGTATTGGAGCTTCTATTTCTTCAAAGGTGTAGTAATTTTTGTGAGATGGTTTATGCCTCAGGATGGCCAACATGTTTTAGTTCTTTTATTAGTCAGACCCTCAGTTGTACTCAGGCCTTATCCCTGGCCTCTTGGGCTAGCATTCATATCACCTTAGCTAGGCACTAGAAATACAAAGAAAATTAGTAAATAGTCCCTGATTTCAAGGGGCCTGGGAAGCTAGGTGACACAGTAGATAGAGCATTGTACTTGGAAGCAGAAAGACTCATCTTTCTTCATTCAAATCTGGCCTCAGACACTTACTGTGTGTACCTGGCCAAGTCCTTTAACCTACATTTCCTCAGTTTCCTCATCTGTAAAAATGAGTTGTTGAAGGAAATGGCAAACCATTCCAGTATCTTTGCCGAGAAAACCCCAAATGAGATCACAAAAAGTCATACTGAATGAAATGATATCAAGGGGTTTTACAATCTACCAATTGGCATTCTGTCATAACATTCACCCCAGTTCTCCACCCTGTGGATGATCCTCCTACTACTGCTAAACCAGTTCCAACTCCTACAACCCAAAGAATGAGCCATAGAAACTTGGTTTGAATCCTTCCCCTGATACTTATTTGTGTTAAAAACCTTTTGTACATCAGTCAGCCTCCCAGTACCTCAGTGTTTTTATCTATGAACTGGTAAGCATTAAGCCTAGATAATCTCTAAAGTTTCTCCTGGTTCTATTATCCTAAAATTTATTTATTCTATTATTCTCTATTATCAATCAAATGCCTATAACTTCTTTTAATTCTGCTGTCTTCCTGCTTCAATTATCTCTTATTTACCCTGTAATTAGCTTGTTCATGCATGTTTGTTTATTTATTATCTTCTCCCACCTCATTAGAGGGTAAGTTTCTTGAGGGCAGGGATTCTTTTGCCTGTTCTGGTATCCTTAGTACTTATACTTCCTGGCACACAGTAGGTACTTAATAAATGTTAATTGATGTTGACTATGAAGCATCCTCCAAGTTGGATCAGTTATACAGTGGAAAGAGTTCTAGATATAGATTGCTTGAATTTGGTTTTTATTCTTGGCTCTGGAATTTGACACCTGAACGAGGATAGACAAGCCAGTCAGCCGCTGTAGCCCTCATTTTCATCATTTGTAAAATGAAGGATTGAACTAGTTGGCCTCCAGGGTCTTGTCCAGGTTCAAGTCTATGATCCTATATAAAAGCTTGGAAGGAAGGAAGGAAGGAAGGACGGAAGGAAGGAAGGAAGGAAGGAAGGAAGGAAGGAAGGAAGGAAGGAAGGAAATTCATTAGAACAGACTATGAGGTATTTCAATTTTTTTCCATAAACACAGAAAATTAGGGCCCATGTTAGTATCATCTAGAAGAGAAGGGCTTGCCTTTTTTTGTGTCATGGACTCCTTTGACATTCTGGTGAAGCCTACAGATCCTGCCTCAGAATGTTATCTTCAAACTAATAAAATACAATATAAAAAATAAAATAAAATACAAGGAAACAAATTATATTGAGATACACTTAACAAAAAAAGGACACAAAACTCAGATTCAGAACCTTTGATCCATGACAATCACTCTACTTCTTTCAAGTTGAGAGGTGATAGCAGGTAAGAAATGCATAGAATTCCTATGGATGCTCTTATCCATGTATTAATAGATTTAGATCCTCTATTATACTAGAATCTTCCTGAGGACAGGGTCACTATTTTATTTGTGATGTCATTGGTCCTCTTTGAGAACAAAAGAAGAACAAGTTAACCACATCTCAGAGTCCAGTGCCTTGAACATGCTAGATTCACAATATATGTCTGTTACATAACAGAATAAGTGAAGAAAATCTTTCACTTTGGGATGGAGGCGTGATGAGTTAACAACCTGACAACATAATCTAATGCAAAAATACAATGAGAGCAAAGCTGTTTTGGGCAGGGAGAAGAAACAGAGCTGACTCCAGTAGGTAGGTAAAATAGGGGCACGGGTCATGGAAAAATATGTCAGAAGTCTTATATTTTGTTTTTTGAACGAAGCTGCTTTTAACTTAAGAACAAAGCTTTGGAGACTTTGAATGTGTATGATAAAATGGGGAAGAGGA
Source organism: Pseudochirops cupreus (assembly GCA_028627135.1). Lineage (NCBI taxonomy): Eukaryota > Metazoa > Chordata > Mammalia > Diprotodontia > Pseudocheiridae > Pseudochirops > Pseudochirops cupreus. Next base: position 7,925 of record JAQQSU010012901.1, on the reverse strand, counting down.
AGTGTTCTCTTCAATCAAACGAGTTATGTTTCCAGGTACTGTAATAAACAGTGGCCCTGGTAGCATGGGAAATACAAGCAGTACATTTTGTAATATATATATATATATATATTTTAATACTGGGAATCTACCTTAAGATATCTAATAGTTAAAGCCTACTGGAAAGTATAAACTTTAGTATCAAATGGAGAATGATCCTACTTTTTGCAAAAAGATGCCTCTTCTCTGGAATTAATGAGTTTCTCAGATTGAGCACCTCGTTTGTTCTTGTAGTATTATCATTGATATCTAAGTAAAAGCTTCATTTTTCAAATGGTTTCCATTTCCGAAATAAAATTTCTGAAATCAGAATGTCCAACCATTACAACTTCTTCAAGTCTTACAAGCTAGCCAGAGGTTCTGGATTCTTGATTCCTTAGAGAGTTTATTTTTACTTCACCCACATTTTCTTAATCAAAAATATTCACGTGTTTTGCTTTTGTTTCCCAAAATTGTCGGACATCATCCTCCACTAGCAAGCCAAAGGGAATGCAGGAGTCTCATGCATTCATTTCATTCTTGATTCCCTGGCTGATAAACAGGTTGCCCATTAACCTCTTCATAGTTGGCTGCAAACACCAGTTTCTTCAAGGGTTCTAGGGCTGCTGAAATTAGATTTCAAGGGCTCAAAACAAGTAGAAGTTCACATGTAGGCAATGAATTTATGTAGAGTATGATTATTTTAATCAATTAACATGAATTTATTAAGCACCATATGTCAGGCATTATGCCAAGGACAAGGCATAGAAAGAAAACATTGAAATAATCTTTGCCCCCAAGGACCTAAGCATACAAAATTGAAATAATTGCTCCCCTTGAAAAGCTTACATGCTAAATAATGATCCTAAATAATATTTGCAAAGGCCTTTGTAAACTTTAAATTCTACATAAATGTTAGCATAGAAGGTCTAGTCCAGAACATGTGTCCCCTACAGTATAGGTAGGGGCTGTGTAGCCAGGAAAATGGACTCTTTAAAACTAGCCAGATTTGAACAGTCTCTCTCTTTCCTAGCATCTCTTTCCTCTTGTATTCAAAAGATGAAGATTTCCCAGTTAAATTACTGCGAAATGAATGAGAAGAGAGAGGAAGGACTTCTTTCTCCTACTCCCCCTCTTACCCCTTGGCTCTAAGGTTTCTCTTGGCCTAGGGATGTCTGTTTCTGTTTTGTGTCATTTATCCTCAGTTCTTAGTGCCAATGGTAAGCCTAACCGGACTTAGAAATTCAAATCATGGGAACATTGGAGCCAGGATTGCACAGGAGATGTTGCAGCTAGCTAGTCTACTGGGGAAGTATAGAATCAAAGGGCACTTGGGATTCAAACCTAAAGAGAGATTTGGATGTGGGACTTGGGATCATGCTATATAGGAACTGAACTAAGCTTTGACCTTAATCCCTTCCCCTCCCAGAGCCTGGGCCGAGGTGCAGAACTTAGCTGGACATCTTGAGTGAGCAAGTCTGCATGTTTGTTAATATATTTTCAAAGTAAATATTACTTTGAAAATCTACTCTGAATGTTATTGACTAAATGAAACTGAGGTAGAAGGGACTCATTCACACTTCAGAAGTGCCATCAGTGATGGCTGGAGCCTTTAGCAGAGAATACAGATACCTCTCCCAACACCTCCTTAAGAGTTTCAGAAAACCCAGAGGGAGAGCTGAGATATGACTAACATATCTGGTTGTCAGGCAGTGGGTTTTATTTTTACTTTTTAAAAAATTTTATATTATTTTATTATTATTATTATTATTATTGCTAGTATTATTTCCCAAATTTCAACCATCTGCTTTATGTGAATGTCTTCAAAATCACTATCCCAAGGCCTGACCTCTCTATACAGTCCCATATTGCTACCTACTGCTAGAAAAATTTACCTTGCTACTTCTCACTTGAATTTTTACTTCTTATTTTCTCACAAAAACTCCCAATCCATCCTACATATTCCTGTCAAATTCATTTTCCTAAAGCACAGGTCTTGTTGATAATATCTCTGCTCAGATTCCCTACTAAACAACATTCAATGCCTCACCATTGCTTAGACAATAAATTCCAAACTCTATGGTTTGCTTTTCAAAGCTCTCAATATATAATGCCAACTTACCATTTTAACATTATTTCCCATTACTTCCTTATATATGTCTTATATTTCATTCACACTGGACCACTTTGTGGCGCCTGAGTACTTTTTTCCTCGTTTCCATGTTTGCTCCAGTTTTTATACTATTTGCTCTGTTTATACACATATAGAGCTCCAGTTTTCTGAGAAGCAGGATCAGGGATTCTATTTCCTGCTGGTTCACTTTTAATGTGATCATAGAAGCTTCTCAGGCTTGTCCTAGAGGACAAGGAATCCTTGAAGTAGCCTGTTCAAAGACATTCTAATGAGAGTTTAAGGATTGTTCAGGAGAGCTCACTTGGTGTAGGGAGTACCAGTGGTATTTTGGAAAGTACTTTATCCCATGTTTGGTGTATTGCACAAGTAGATGGAAAGGTGAGAGAAAGATGAAAGCAGATGAATCTCTGAATCAGAAAGCAAGAAGAAAAAAGACAAATCCATGGAACTAGGGGAAATCAGCAGGTGAGACATTTTGGGGCAGATGATGACAGCAGAATGCAGTCATTAATTTGCACTTCCCTACATTTCTAGAAGAGAGAGGTGACTAAGGCTATGAGTCCTATCATAATTTCTATCCTTTTTAAAATATTTGTTTCAATTATTTATTAACTTTGAAGACTTCCCCCAGCAGAATGAGCAGAGGAAAACAATTTGCTTCAAAAGCCATGAAGGCATCTGAAGAAGGTGCTGTGGAGGGCTTAGAAGTTGGTCAGACATAGAGAATATCAAGGCCATCCATTGAATATTGGGCCATGACAAGTCATCCTAATTTTATCTTTCCATTTCACTTCAATGACCCTAGAATAGAGAGTAAGACCTACAACTTTGTAAAACTCTGACTCCCTTTAATCCAGTTCACAAACAAGTCAAGACATCATCTCCCTAATGTCATTGGTCCTCACTGAAAATGAAGAATGAACAACATTTAAAATTCTTTGTTATGAGATGTCATCAAGAATTATTTTTTGTCTTTCTCTGTATGTTTATGGTCTGAGATTGAGAGAGAAGTTGGAGCATAATGATAAAGATCCAAATGCCCTATGAGCAGGTTTGTGTTTTTACAGCACAGAGCAGGGAGCCAGTAAAAAACTTCATGAGCCGGGACGGCTAGATAGCGCAGTGAATAAAAGCATCAGCCCTGCAGTCAGGAGGACCTGAGTTCAAATATGGCCTCAGACACTTGACACACTTACTAGCCATGTGACCTTGGGCAGGTCACTTAACCCCAATTGCCCTGCCCTGCCCCCTCCAAAAAAAAAAGCAAAAAATAAATAAATATTTTTTAAAAAACTTCATGAGCCAGGGACCAGTTAGATACTAATCAATCAATTAACATTTATTAAGTGCCTGCTATGTGACAGGCAATGTACTAAGAAATGAGGATACAAAATGAGCTAAAAGACAGTCTCTTCCCTCAAGGAGTTTACAATCTAATGGAAGCAATATCATGCAAATATATTCAAATCAAGCTATCTGAAGGATAAATGGAAATAATTAATAGAGGGAAGGCATTAGAAGTTAGAAGTAGAAGGTAGAACTTTAGTTAAGATTTAGAGCAAAAGGTAAGATTGAATTCACCTTATATATTGCTGATTATCTAATGCCAGAAGCTATAACACATTCTGTCTTAGGCCAGGTACAAGTTGGCCTCAAATGAAGATTCACAGTCTAGAAAGATTGAATCAATGATACAAATGTGTGTATGTGTATGTGTATATACAAATTGAATAAACATAAACATTCAACAAGAATAAACCAGCGCTGGACAAGAGCCAGTTCAATAACAATCTCAGTCCACGTAAATAAAAATTTGTCAAACTCAAAGATCTGCCTTCATTTCTTGATGTCATGTTATATAAGATTCCCCCAAAAGGCCTTTAGATTATTCTTTTTCTTCAGTTTCCATGACTAAAGGCTAGGCATAGACTTAAAAACATTAATGCCAAGCAGTCTGATCAGCTCCTTAATTTCAAAGCCTATATTTGCCTATACATATATATATATATATATATATATATATATATATATATGTATGCATGTATGTATGTACACATGCATGCATATATGTGTATATATATGTGTGTGTGCATGCAAATATGTATATATGTGTGTATGTACCTATATATACCTATATGTGTAAATACATTCTATAGATAGGTAGATGTATCTATATCATTTATCTCTTTATCTATATAAACATAGATATATCTTATTACTACCGCGTCTCAACAAGGAATGGTGGTCTTTGCTCTACATAGGATTTTTATGCATATATTAGTTATTTTGAAGGCCTGATCTTTACCACTGTCACAGAATAAAAAAAGAAAGAAAAAAGTCTTCAAAAGTATATCATCGGTTTCACGTCATGAAAGCAGTTATCTACATAGTTTGATCCTGAGACAAATTCAAGATTTTTCATCACTCTTAATGACTCACTACATTTAAAATGAAATAGCTTCCAAAACAAGTTACAGTTTTTGAAAAAGAAGAAAAGTATCTCTTTAGGACTCCATCTGTTGTCAAATCAGGGAAGAGCTTCCTGTCGACAGTTTTGCAATGGGATCTAGTGGAGTGGATAGTATCCAAAAAATACTAATCAGATTTGTATATAAACAAAGTCTGTACTATCAACCAGCTCCTGGCAGCATGTTGTCCAAATGTTTTATTAAAATACTGAAGTGTCTCAAAAAAAATAAGAAAAAAAATTAAAGAAAAGAATAGGAAAAAAATTTGATAGAAGCTATCGGAAGTCTTACTGTAAAAGATTAGATATCACTTTATCTTTTCCATTGTATTTCGGCAAGTGCTCACTCTGTTTTATTGGGTGATTGCTCAATTTATAAAGGCTACATATTTCCACCATCAATGTTCATGACTTCATTTTCTTGCCTTTGGTATACTGCTGTTATAGTAAAGGCAGAGAAAAAAATGTCATTTTTCTTAGTTGCTTATATATGAAATTCAGGGAGGGAGTTAAATGAAATGTTTTTCTTTTAAAGTCATCCTTATGCTTCCATTTCAAAAAGAAAACAACTTTGGTCATTAAACAAAATACAATCAGTATTTAATTATCTGAATCACAAATTGCTCATTTCTTAATAATATAATAATAAGCAAAAATTTCATCAAATCATATAGTTATATAATTATTAAACTGTTCCAGTATTATAATATGATTGAAAGATCTTCTAATATAGAGCCAGTAGACCACAGTTTCAATCTGGGTTTTAATTGTTAATGGTTGTATGACGTTAGGCAAGTCACTCATCCTTTCTGCACCACAGTTTTCTCATCCAGAATTGTAAAATCAAGGAATGATCCTAGATCACTGATAGATGGAGCCTAGATCCCTAGGGTCCTACCGGGTCTAAATTTGTGATCTTTTGATCCAGGAGAATGTTGAAATCTTTGTAGGGCAGAAATCAAATGCAGAAGTGAAAGTCTTAAATAATTTTCTAATAATCAAAATTTCCATAAAATGGAACAAATTGCTTTGGATGTATCATTAAGAGGTATTATAAGTCAAGGGTTTGATAACGACTCCATTATGTTACAGAGAAGATTCAAGTTATAGCTTGGGATTGAACAATGAGTCAAAAGTTATGGATATTTTAGTCAATCTCTTCACATAGTTCCAACATTCCTTCTAGAATGGCTCCACAAACTTTGCACTAATATCCCTACTTTTCTACAGCAACTCCAACATAGACTCTTTGTACCTTTTTTTTTATCTTTACCAATTTACTGGGTGGGGTGAAAAGGGAATGAGTCCCTAATGAGAAGCAGGATTGGGAAGAAAGAGGCAGGAAGAAAGAGCCAGGCCTTCAAATCTATTTCTATCTCAGCTTATGACTAACTGTGAAACTTGGAATGAACTATTTAACCTTTGAGAAAAGTGTCTCCATGCATGAAATTATAGTTATTATTTATTCTAAACACTGAAATCCTCTCTCTAAAGGCATGGTTGTATAAATGCAAGTTGCTATTATTAAATAACAAAAAATAGCACACTTGTTGGGTAATCCATACTAAGAAAAATGTTGTAAATTAGCACATGCCCAGAGATTGAATGATATTAGGTCATATAGGTAAGAATCTTAATAATTTTTTGCTAATGCATAATAAATGCTTTATAGTGTGTGTCTGGGTCCACTGAAGGAAACATTTTATTCAAAATAATCTTTCCAGTGTTCAGCCAGCATAGCAGTCAAAAACTAAATACAAGGTTTCTTTAGTAGAACTTCTTAGTGTTTCTAGGGATATATAAGCCTGGTTTAAAATATTTCATTCCTCACACAGCTAGGAATAAAAAAAAAATCCATGCTCCTGAATAAAACTAAGTTCAACAAACTGAGGGATTTTTTATGGAACGTGAACCTCTTTATTATCACACTGTGAAATACCTTCAGTCTATTCACCAGACTACATCTCTTTGCTTACCCCTTCAAAGTATTTTCGCTTCCAATATTGACTCATCATTCATTCTGTACATGGTCTCCTACCTCTGATTCTTACTTATTGGACTATGATGGGGGAAGGGGGGTTGACACTTTGGGACACATGAATATGCCTTCTAAGATCTCTTGTTTCTTGCCCAAGGCAGGCAGACTAAGTAGATCCTAAATTTATGTGTGTCTAGTGCCTGTATCAAAAATACGTGTAACAAGTTGAACATGGTGACTCATGCCTATAATCCTTGCTATTAGGAAGGTTGAAGAAGGGTGACCTCTTGAGGTCCAGCCACTGAGTTTCAGGGTGTCCACTTTATATTAGGTATGAATGTTCTGAGCTCAGAGAATAAGGAGTCACAAGATTGCCTAAGGAGAGCCAAGACGGCCCAAGTTGGAAACTGATCAAGTCAAAGCTTCCCTCCTGATCAGAGTGGGCCTGGGTAGTTCCTGTACTTCCTGCCTAATTGAGACTAGTCTTCAAAAATGTTTTTTAATATTTTTTAAAAGAAAAGCAGATGGTACCATATCTATAGGGCAAAGGTCTTATAGTAATGTGAAGTTTAACTTTCTTTTCGTCCCTTGTGTGTTTGGGATATTTATCATAGATAGAAATATAAATATAGATATATAGTAGGAATAGGAAGAGAATAAAGAAGCAGCAGACTTAGAAAAGAAGCAATCAGAGAAATAAAGTAACAAAAACAAGGAGAATGAAGTCCACAAAATAGGAACCATACAGAAGGAAGTGAGGTGGTATGCTGAAAAACACGCTAGACTTGGAGTCATTCAGAAAGGGTTGCAAACACCACCCCACACAATTACAAATTATGTGGCCCTACAACTTCCCTATCCTCTCTGAGACTCAGTTTCCTCATTTGTAGAGTAAGTATAATGAGCTCTTACTGCTTAAGTTTCTTTTATGAAGCAAATGAGATGATGTATACAAAGTGCTTTGTAAAACATAAAGCATCGTATCAACATGAAATATTATTTTTAAGAAGAGTGGGGTCAAAAGAGTCAAGAAATAATAATAAATAATTAAAGGCTAAAAAAGCCTCATTGGACGTGCTCATTACAGCGTCATAAATGAGCTTTCAGAAGACAGTGTCAGCAAAATGGAGGAATCAAGAGCTCAAGTACAGGGAGACAATAATAAAGAAAAAAAGTCGTGTATGTCAATGCACAGTACTAGCCCCTATTCTCCATGTATATTCTTTCATCTAGTGACCTCATCAGTTCTGATCATCTTTACTGATAACTCTCAGATATAGATAGATATAGATATAGATAGATAGATAGATAGATAGATAGATGATAAA
>JAQQSU010012900.1:0-11799 GCA_028627135.1 Pseudochirops cupreus | reverse complement strand
AAAAAAAAAAGGGGCAGCTAGGTAGCACAGTGAGTAGAGCACTGGCCCTGGAGTCAGGAGGACCTAAGTTCAAATCTGGTTTCAAACACTTAACACATGCTAGCTGTATGACCTTGGGCAAGTCACTTTACCCCAGTTGCCCTGCCTTCCCCTCTCCAAAAAAAAGAAAAGCAGAAGGTTGTGGAAACAAGGAATATTTTCATTTTAGATCTAATTCTGAGAAAGGAGAAACTGATTACTGATATGGAAATGATGGGAATCATGAAAGGAAACAATAATGCTATGTTAAAGCTTATAAAAGAGGAGGAGGAGGAGGAGGAGGAGGAGGAAGAGAAAGGGAAGGGGAAGGGGAAGAGGAAGGAGAAAGGGAAGGGGAAGGGGAAGAGGAGAAGGAAGAGGAAGAGGAGGAACAGGAGAAAGAAGAAAGTCTGATGTTATTGTTCAGTCATTTCAGTCATGTCCAACTCTTTGTGACCTCATTTGGGGTTTTCTTGGCAAAGATACTGGAGTGGTTTGCCATTTCCTTCTCCAGTTCATTTTACAGACAAGGAACTGAGGCAACCAGGATTAAGTAACTTGCCAAGGGTCACACAGCTAGTAAGTGTCTAAGACAGGATTTGAACTCATGAAGATGAGAATAACTCATTCCAAGCATGATGTTCTATTCTCTGTGCCACCAAACTGCCTATAGTCTAACATACAACCTAGATTTTGTGAATGGATTTCAATTATTTCAAAGAAAAAATTAGTAAGATACTATTGCCTAATAATCTGCCAAGAATGTCAACACAAAAGGGATAGATACTTCATATCCCACCTAGCCATTCAATTTGCCAGCTGTCTATCCACTCTTATACTGCCCTGTATTCTCCCTTCTCAGAACAACTCTTTTATACCGTACTGCAAGAACAAAATGTTCTCAATGCCTGAGGTAGTTGATCCACTCAATCCTGGGAACTCCTGCCAAGGAGCCAAGCTCTCTCAATTAGTGAGCCAGTGAGAGCAAGTTCAACCAGCCCACTCTTTCTACCTGGTCCAAATACACCAGACCAGACCAAGTTTCATGCCCCTATCCAGCCACCCACCTCAACCATTTTTCCATAGACCCACCAATAGCACACTTACCTTTGATCCCACCAAGTGCACCTTATTTTCCACCTCTTGATTCTGGCTCAGTAATCTAATTAATTCTACCTTGTGGCTAGAAAGGGTGTGTGAATTGACTACTTCATGGATCACACTCATCACCTCTGTGACTCCCTAGAGAGTCTCTTCTGGGCCTGCCCACCATTCCCACATATTTGCTGTCTTCCCCATAAGCTCTTTGAGAGCAGGGATTATTTCACTCTGTCTCACTTCTGTATTTGCATTCCCAGCTCTTAACGTACTGCCAGCATGGAATTAGCAACAAATATTGAGGAGGAGAGGGAGATCTACAATCCATTTATGCATCTTAAGTATTAAATTCTGCTGACAAATGATTACTATAAGGAAGAGCAGGAGAATCTGTCTGCACAAGGAACTCATCAACTACCTTATACTTTAAAACAACATATACTATATAAAAAAGATTGGCACAAAATGAGGTAACTGAGAATGAATACAATAGGGTAAAATAGTCCTGTAAGAATTGTGTCAAGAGTATTAAGGAACAGAATTAGCAGAGGCTGGCACAATGGGGAGCACAAAATTGACTGATTGTTGGTTCTTTTACAAAATGAAGAGTTCTGTTCAAGTGACTAAAAGACTTTCCATGATAATGAATGTCACATACTCTGACAGATGCAATTGCTATGTGTTGCTTAACTGTTTTCATTCTTACAAGGCATGGTTCTTGGTACTTCGTGTGAGTGGTGAGGGAGGATGTTGGTTTTAAATTTAATTCAACTCAACAAGCGTTTATTAAATGTGTACTATATACCAGGCAGTGTTAGGTGCTAGGACTGCAAAGACAACCAATCAATAAACATCTATCAAGGACATACTATGTGCTAGGAACTGTGCTAAACCCTGGAGATACAAAAAGAGGAAAAAGAGTCCCTGACTTCGAGGATCCTACAACACAATGGGGGAGAAAACATATAAACAAAACATATACAAAGCTACATACAGGATAAAGAGGAAATAAGAGAGAGAAGGCACTAGAATTAAGAAGGGTTAGAAAAAACTTCTTGCAAAATGTGAGATTTTAGTTAGAGCTTAAAGGAAGTCAGCTGAGTCAGTAGGCAGAGTGGAGGAGGGAGAGTATTCCAGGTTTAGGGGATAGCTAGAGAAAATGCCTGGAGCTAAGATATTGAGAATCTTGTTTGTGGAACAGGAGGCCAGTGTCACTGGACTGTAGAGAACACGACAGGAGTAAAATGTAAGAACACTGGAAAGGTAAGAAAGGACTAAGTTTTGAAGACCTTTGGATGCAAAACAGGATTTGATCTATGAGGTGGTTGGGAGCCACTGGAGTTTACTCAGTAAAACAGTGATATGGAGGGACCTGAACTTTAGGAAAATCACTTTGGTGGCTGAATGGAAGATGTATTGGAGTGAGGACTTGATGTAGCAGACCCACCAGCAGGTTGTTGTAATAGCCCAAGAGTGAGGTAACAAGAGCCAACACTAAAGTAGTGGCAATGGCAGAGGAAACGGGCATATAGACGAGATGTTTCAGAAGTTAAATCAACAGATCTTGGCAAGAGCTTGAATGGCGGGGGGAGGGGTTTGAGAGTGCAGCATGTGAAGTATCCAGGATGACTCCTAGGTTGCTAGCCTAATAGTGTTGCTTTATACAGTAATAGGGAAGGGGTGGGATAGAAGGAAAGAATGAGCTCTGATTTGGACATGTTTAGTTTAAAATAACTTTTGGTTCTGTTTTATAATATCTTGATTTCTCATAAAATCATTAGCTTCCATTTGCTCCATTTTAATTTTGAAGGAATTCTTTTCTTCAGTGAGCTTTTGGATCTCCTTTTCCATTTAACAAGTCCTGTTTTTTAAGGTATTCTTCTCCTCATTGGTTTTTTGGACCTCTTTTGTCACGTGAGTGAGTCTATTTTTTAAGGTGTTATTTTCTTCAGTATTTTTTGGGTCTCCGTTAGCAAGTTGTTGACTTGTTTTTCTTGCATCACTCTCATTTCTCTTCCCAATTTTTCCTCTCTTTCTTTTACTTGATTTTCAAAATCCTTTTTGAGATCCTCCAGGGCCTGTGATCAATTCATATTTTTCTTGGAGGCTTTTGATACAAGAGTTTTGACTTTGTTGTCTTCTTTTGGTTCTGTTTTAATCTTCGTCACCAAAGTAAGAGTCTATAGTCTGCTTTTTTTCCTCTGTTTGCTCATTTCCCCAGCCAATTACTTGACTTTTGAGCTCTTTGCCAAGGTAGGACTATGCTTCCCCAGTGGAGAGTGCTCTGTCCTAAGTTTCTGGGGTTTTGTGCAGCTGTTGTCAGAGCTACTTCTAGGCACCTATAAATTTTCAGTTCTTCTAAGGTGATATGATCAAAGGAGAAGTATTTACTCCTCTCCTGGCCTGTAGTCTGATCTGTGAGTGACCACAAGCACCCTTTTCTGCCTTAGAACTGTGAGAAGGACTCCTTCTCCACAGCTACCACAAGCTCTGCCACACCAGCTCCTCCTCACCCCAGGGCCACCATCAAAGACTGTGACCCAGATCCAAGCAGGGCAAAGCAAGAGAATCCTGCCTTAGCACCAGCAAAGAGATCCCTGCAACTGCCCTATGATCAACCACTTGATCCTCCCATCATGTGTGGGGCTGGAGCTCCAGAAGTGGCTGATGCCACTGCTGCTGCTGCTGTTGCTGTTGCTGCCACTGCTGCTACTGCCTCTGTTACCTCTGCCACCCCAGGACTGGGGCCAGACCAAGCTCTTCTTTCGTCCAGGTCCAACAGTTTCCCCACAGACCTTCTACTGTCTTTTGTGTGTGTAGGCTGAGAAGTTTGGAAAACTCCACAGCTGCCAATGATTCAGTCCCCTAAGGCCTGCTCCACCCTGGTCTGTGCCAGTGGGGTCCTTGCAGGACTGTGTTACACTCCCAGACTGGTGCAATAGACCCTTCCTGTCAGCCTGCCAGGCTGTCTTCAGTTGTAGAAGTGTTTCACTCTGTCATTTTATGGATGCTGTAGCTCTAGAATTTGTTTACAGGTATTTGGAAGTATTTGGGGGGAAGAGCTCAAACAAGTTCCAGCTTTTACCCCATCATCTTGGCTCCACCCCCCCTTGTTTAAGATATCTACTAGAGACAGTTTGAGATGTCTGAAAAACAGAGATATAAGACTGGAGGTCAGCAGAGAGTTTCAGGCAAGATAGGTAGATTTGAGAATCATCAGCATAGAGGTGATAATTAAATCTATACAACCTTATGAGCTCACCAAGTGAAGTGATATAGAGGGAGAAGAGGAGAGGGCCTAGAACAGAACCCCAAGGAGGACCTGTGACTAGAAGTCATGATCTTGATGAGAATCCAGCAAAAGAGACTGAGGAGCGTCCAGTAAGAAGAACCAGGAGAATGGTGTCCCAAAAGTCTAGAGAGAAGAGAATATTAAGGAGGAAAAAGTATGATCAACAATGTCAAAGGCTGCAGAGAAATCAAGGAGAATGAGGATGGGAAAAGGCCATTGAATTTAGCAACTAAGAGATCACTGGTAACTTTGGAGAGGGCAGTTTGAGTGGAATGATAAGATCAGAAGCTAGAATGTAAGCAGTTAAGAAAAGAGTGAGAGGAGAGGAAGGGAAAGCACCTATGATAAACGGTATTTCTGAGGAGTTAAACTACAAAGGGAAGGAGAGATATAAGATAATAGTTAGTTCATGTCTACATAGCCAACGCACATTACACTTTCACAAAAACCCAGTCAATGTCATCAACGTGTGTGGCTAAAGCTTGTGACTGAGGAACTGCAAATGTGTGGGGCAGTAAAAGCAAGGTTCAGTCTTCCTTTCTTTCAACAATCTCAATGTATATCAACAGCTTAATTAAGCCTTAAATTTAACAACAAACAAGTTCCTCAAAAATTTCACTTAGGAGGCTTTTAATTATGGTGGTTCATCATCTTTCCGTTTTAGAGGTTTGCCGTCGTACAGTGATTGTAGAAACTTCCTCTTCCTCCATTATTTCTTTTTGTGGAATGTCATCATTGACAGGAGAGCTACTTGGAAAAACATCCATCTCTTCACTTGATTCATTTTCTTTACTAGAGGCTTGTTTGGAGTATCCAGTACAGACATGTTTTTTTGGTTGTGATGGTGCTGGCGTTTTTGGTGGTCTTCCTCATCTTTTCTGTGGTGTGAATTGTGTGGATTCAACTGCACTACTTTCACAAGATTCTGTTCTCTGTTGTGCTCTTCTGGATGCTCTATGTTGTCTGCCCTTTTGTTTCTGTTCCATGTTTTCACTCTGTTTTTTTCTTCTTTTTCTTCCTCCTCTGTTGCTGAGGGGCCAGGTTTTTTCCTGCCTCCTCTCTTAGATGTTTTAATTGTTGGCTCTTCTTTTGGGGTGCCACCACCAATAACTTTAGGGGGTCACCCTCTTCTGCCCTTTTGGGAAAGCTAGTCTGTTCATCCTCATTTTCTAAGAGATCTTCTTTGAGTCTCTTCTCTTCTGGCCACTGCTGTTTATCAGAATCAGGCATGGCTGTGCCTGTTTTCCTTCCTCACTGACTTCCCTTTGGTTTCTGTTCCTGAACCAATTGGGTTAAGTCATCAATACCTAACTTCTCTTCTGGATCTGTAACAGGTGTCTTCTTTTGGCTCCTTGGCTTCTCAAGTTCAGAAAGATCAGAGTCATCTCTCTTGTCACTCTTTTTTCCTGGTAGAGGTGAAGACATTGAGAAATCTTCATTTTCACTATGATCCATAGTTATCAGGAATAGAAAGATCAAGTGATGGTTCTTTCAGGATGGGGGAGATGTGGGCATGTATGTAGGCAGTAGGAAATAAGCCAATACACAAGAAGAGATTGAAAATAAGTGAAAGAGTTGGGGCAGGGAGTCATCAGTGGGAGAAGATAGAATGGAATGAGATCAATTGAATAAGTAAAGGGGTCAGCTTTGGGAAGGAGTAAAGTTATTTCATCATTTGAGACAAGGGTGAAGGAGGAGAAAGTGACAAAAGACAAAAACAAAACAGCCCAGATCCTTAAGGAGGTTATATCCAATTGGGTGGGACCATGCATAGAAAAAACAGTGTGTGTGTGTGTGTGTGTGTGTGTGTGTGTGTGTGTGTGTGTGTGTGTAATAAATTTGTATACAACATGTAATATAAATTTATTGAATGTTGCATGTTGTATATATAAACTTATATATATTACCTATATTGTATGTATGTGAGTAATTTCCAGAGGAAGAGCACTAGCAACTAGGAAGATTCGGAGAGGCTACTTATAGAAGGTGGTGCTTGAGCTGAGTTCTGAAGAAAGCTAGAGATTCTGTTAGGGATGGGGAACCTGCAGCCTAGAGGCCACATCCGGCCCTCTAAGTCCTCAGGTATAGCCCTTTGACTGAATCCAAACTTCAGAGAACAAATCCCCTAAATAAAAGAATTTGTTCTGTAAAACTTGGACTCAGTCAAAAAGCTACTCCCAAGGACCTAGAGGGCCACATGTGACCTCAAGGCGACAGGTTCCCCACTCCTGGATTCTGTGAAGAAAAGGTGAAGGAGGAGTGTATACTAGATCTGAGGGACAACCTACACAAAGTCAAAGAGATGAGAGATGCAATGTCAGATACAAGGAATAAGAAGTTAAAACAGAAATGAAAAGGAAGAGTGTATAATAAGCCTGGAGAGATAGACAGAAGGTTAATTGTAAAGGACTTGCACCAAACAGAAAAATTTTAAGAATTTTTGTTGTTTATTTTTTTTTCTTTTTTATCCTAGAGACAAGAGGAAGCCACTGGAATTTCTTGAGAAGGAGAATGACACAGTTAGCACTATGCTCGAGGCATGTGAATCTGAGAGGAGAGAGATTGGATACAGAAAGATCAATTAGAAAACTATTACAATAGGCCCAGCAAAAGGCCATAAAGCCCTGAATTAGGGTGGTGACAACATAGGTAGAAATGGGAAGGTTGCAAAATATGGAGATGGATTAGCAGAGACTTGGTACTGTTTGGATGTGACGAAGAGAGAGGGAGAGAGAGAAGTCAAAGATGTCTCTGAGATTGCAAATCTGGTTATGGACATATTGGAGAATGCAGAAAACCACTTTCCATGATGTCAGGCTATTCTTCACAGATTACATAGTTGTTCATTTCAGGTTTATCACCAAGCAGATGGATATTATTTTTATTCACCACTGGCCTGGCTTAATTGGAAATGGTCATTAACATCCAGGAGTCACCTGACTCCAAATGTTCCAAATAAGATGGTGCAGAGTCTATTTATTCCTATCATGAAAAAAATGCAATAGCCTAGATTTTTCACAAATATCTGATTCTAGCCAGTATTTAAATCCAAACAATTTAAATTTCAGAACAATATTCTTTCTTTCATTTCCTTAAATGTTTTCACTAACTCTGTAGATATAAATTATTTAATTGTTTCCAGGTAAAATTCAGTATAATTTTGAAACAAAGCAGGAATGGGCTATGACAAGCATCATTACAGCGAACATCCACATCAATAAAATTACAGACCCAACAAGGATCAAAGGAAGAGCAAGAAATAGGTACCAGCATCGATACCCTTACCAGCCTTATACCAATAAACTTATCAAAAGTCCTATATTTACATAATTACAATATTTTAAACTTAAGCATTGAGTTATATATGAAGTAAAAAGAGATGAATGTCTTAAGAAGTTCAATTCTCAATTCAATCTTCCTTATCCTTTCATTAATATGTCTTTTGACATCCCTTCCCCACAAAATTCCTTTCAGCACTGAACAGATTTTAATGGGAACTCATTTCAGTCTCATGAGGGGACCATAACATCTTTGGCCTCATGTTTTAATGTATATTGTATAAGTGTACATTACTAAAATAAGGATCTATAAAAGGGTCACAAACACAGATCACAATTTTCTAACATTATCAGTCAGTCTTAGAAAATTACCTGAAGCATGGAGATTAAATGATTTTTCCAGAGTGGCATAGCTAGTAAGCATTAGAAGTGAGATTTGAAGTGGGTTTTTCTTAATCCATGACCAGAGATGTATCCATTTTGCCATGCTACATCAAATTAATCATTATAAACTACAAGATACATTTTTCCATTTTTCTCAACTCCAAAAATAATTTAAAATTAATTTCATATTTTTAGAAACTACTGAATTGTTCATCCTAATTAGAACATTAATAAACATGTTTTTTAAACTGTACGAGAATATTTATGATTTTTTTTCCTATTGAACACTCAGAATAGAAGTTGTCTTTGTCTTTGATATCATGGTAAGTAATGCAACATAACAGTTTCTATTTTTAGATAAATGTTTGTTATACTTTAATGTTAACAAAAACTTGAAATTAATAAGAAATCACAATGTATTTAAATCATCACCAAAATGATATTCATCCAGAAGGATTAAAGGCTTTATGTCTGTTCTATAGAAAAGATTAAGTCTTTGGACATGGTTCTCTAAGCAATAGTATGTTATCTTCCACCCAAATTTGGCTAAATTTATTTATTTTCTTCTGTCTTTGTGTATCTCTATAGTTAAATTATTTTGTTCTTAAATGGACTCTTTTGTGTCTTTTAAAATTCTTCATCTTTATTTGATAGTTTTTCTATTCTCTTTGTAATCAATGAAATATTTGTATCATTAAAAAAGATGAAATCATGGCTTATTCTTAAAGTGTAGTGGTAATTTCATTGCACTCTATCCACTTATGGTCGTTTTATTTGTTTAGATGGTTATGGCTTGTAAGGAAAAATTCTCCCTAACATAAGAATAAAGATACTTCAGTGATTTAATTATAGTTCTCTGAAATGTATCTGTAGTTAAATAAATGAATGAAGCTACAAATTATAATATAATCCTTTCACAAATGTACATAAAAATAGCTAAGTGCTAACCAGATGTACTCAAAATTTGCCTTTTATCTAAATATAAAGGTATATATCATAGATATAATTACATATTTACATCATCTTAAACCAAATTTCACATTAAGTAGTTCTGAAGGTATCTTAAAACTGAGACAATACAACTACATAGTAAAATAGTATGTTGAAGGTAGAAATGTTTCAAATATCTACCAAATTTTAATTTATACAATTTAAACTAAGCAATCAGTCCTTCTAATTGTGAAAATAGACTTCAGAGGATTCTTTTAAAATGAGATTTAAGAAATCTAATGCATAGATTCATAGATTCAGAGTTGAAAAGGACTTGGAGTCATGTAGGTCACCCTCCTTATTGGTTAGAACAAGAAAGTAAGCGCTTAAACAGCTTGCCCACAATCCTACAGTTTTTAAGTGGCAGAGCCAGGATTGGTACTTAGGTCTTCAGACTGCTTTATACAACACTGCCTTTGATTTTAATTTTGAATGATGACTGGTGTCATTGCATTCTATTATACATCATCATGGCTGATCACAAAAATATCTTCATGGAGTATATTTCCAATGTCACTAAATATCAACTGAATTATTTCTCCTCTAATCTCAACACCTAAGCCCTAAAAAGTGGGCTTATTGATTTATCATATGATATATGTAAGGTATTATACATATAACATAGAGAGAGAAAGATTGGTTCATTTGTCATATATAATCTCCTTCCAAAGATCTGCAAAAGTAATCGTCTCTCAGCACATGATCTGCCTCAACACAAGACCTTCATGTCCCTTTCACTGAGCTAGATGCTAGGTCAGTGATGGTAGAACTGATACTGACTCCAGAATGGACACCAGGTTCATGTGAAAGGATAGATATATGAACGTCGGAGTGTGTGTTTCTGACTGAAACTGTGCTTCAGTGGCATAGTAGGTAGATTGCTGAACTTAGAGTCAGGAAGACGTGAGTTCAAATCCTAACTCAGACACCTACTAGCTGTGTGAAATCTGAGCAAGTTAAGCCATCTATCAACAAGTATTTATTGAGCGTGTACTATGTGGCAGACATTGTGCTAGGAGATGGGGACAGAAGTATAAAGAATGAAATGATCTCTCCTCATAAAAAAACTTACATTTTAATTGGGAAGACAAGTAAATTATACATGTGTGTATGTATACAAATTTTATTTATACATACATACACATGTATACACAAAAATGTATACATATACACATATCTTTATATATGCCCATATATACACACATATTTACACATATACATATATTTGTAGAATAAGTATAAAGTTAACAAATACAAATGTATACAAAGTAGTTAAATGCAAGGTAGTTGGGAAAGCGGGGCATTAGCAGTTGGATAGATCGGAAAAGACTTCATGCAGCTGTGTCTTAAAAAAAGCGGATCTATAAAGTGGAGATAAGGAGTACCTCCCCAAGCATGGAACATGACCAGAGAAAAGGCACAGAGATGGGATATATGGTGTTGTGTGTGAGGACCAGAGAGATGTCCAGTTTAGGTGAATAGCAGAGTGTAAGAGCAGAAGAGATGTCAAATGAGGCTGGCATAATAGATAGAGGTCAAATCGTATATGGCTTTAAAAGCTAAACGGAAGAATTTCTGTTTTAACCTAAAGACAAAAGGAACCTATTTGAGTTAACTGAGTAAGGGTCAGAACTATGTGTAAGGA
Source organism: Pseudochirops cupreus (assembly GCA_028627135.1). Taxonomy (NCBI): domain Eukaryota; kingdom Metazoa; phylum Chordata; class Mammalia; order Diprotodontia; family Pseudocheiridae; genus Pseudochirops; species Pseudochirops cupreus. The sequence goes on along the minus strand of JAQQSU010012900.1, from coordinate 1,094 downwards.
AAATTACTAAGTGCCACTTAATGCAGTGTAGAGAGTGTAGAGAGAGACTTGAGGCAGGAAGATTAATTAGGAGTCTGTTGAAATAATCTAGGTGACAGGTGATGGATGAAGACCTGAACTAAGGAGATAGCTGTGGGAGTAGAGAGAAGGGGTTAGATGTGAAAGATGTGCATGAGATAGAAACAGCAAAATTTAGCAACTGGTTGAATATGTAGAGTAAAGACAAGAAGTCCAATATAATGCCAAGATTATGAACTTGGAAGACTGGAAGAATGATGGTATCTTTGACAGAAAGAGAAAAATTTAGAAGAGATATGCTGAGTTTAAAACGTCTCTGGAACATTCAGTTTGAAATGTCTGATAAGCAATTGGCCATCACTGAGTATCAGGGATATATTGGGGATAGATATAAGGATCTGAAGTCATCTCCATAGAGATGATAGTTAAACTGATAGGAGCTGATTAGTTTACCAAGAGAGAAAATGTGGAGAGAAAAGAGAAGAGAGCCTGGGACAACCACTTAAGTTCTGCAGACCTGTTTCCTTATATGTAAAATTGGGATAGTAACAGTGTGCATGCACATGTACACACACACACACACACCAGGGTTGTGGTAAGGATAAAATGAAGTATTAAATTGTAATATATAATCCTTAAAGCTCTTTATAAATACTCACTACTTTATATTTATGTATATAAATATGTGTGTACATATATATGTGTGTGTGCATATTATATATATAGATATAGATATAGATAGATAGATAGATAGATAGATAGATAGATAGATAGATATAAAATCTTTTATCTTTTTGGTCACTCAGCAGATTTTGTTGCTGTTGTATATTATTAATGACCAACATCTGCACAGTCAATAATAGAATTTTGCCCTCCCTGAGGGCAAAAACTGTTTTATTTTTGTCCTTGTATCCCAGGCTAGCATGACACCTGATATATAAAGGCACTTATCAAATGCTTATCAGTTGGTTTGTTGATTAATTACATTTTCAATCCAACTGAAACATACTATTTCTCCGATGTGGGATTTTTGGAATGAATTTCTTTTCCTCACTATGCTTCAAAGTCAAATAAAA
>JAQQSU010000129.1:10512-33191 GCA_028627135.1 Pseudochirops cupreus | reverse complement strand
ATTCCAGGCCCTTCGAACCCTTAATGTAGAAGCTGCAAGATCCTGGGTTATCCTGACTGTGTTTCCACAGTATTCTAATTGTTTCTTCTTGGCAGCTTATAATATCTTCTCATTGATCTGGGAACTCCAGAACCTGTCCATAATATTCCTAGGAGTTTTCTTTTGGGGATCTTTTTCAAGAGGTGATCGGTGAATTCTTTTATGTTCTATTTTGCCCTCTGGTTCTAAAATATCATGGCAATTTTCCTTGAGAATTTCTGGAAGGATGGTTTCTAGGTTCTTTTTCTGATCATGGCTTTCAGGTAGTACAATAATTTTAAAATGATCTCTCCTGGATCTATTTTCCAGGTCAGTGGTTTTTTTCAAGGAGATATTTCTCATTGCCTTTTATTTTTTTCATTTGTTTGGATCTGTTTAATAGTATCTTGATTTCTCATACAGTCATTGGCTTCCATTTGCTCCACTCTAATTCAGAAGGAATTATTTTTTTCAGAAAGCTTTTGAGATTATTTTTTTCCATCTGCCAAATTTGGATTTTTTTAAGGCATTCTTCTTCTCATTGGCTTTTTGGGCCTTTTTTGCCATTTGAGTTAATCTATTTTTTAAGGTGTTATTTTCTTCAGTCAGGTTGTTGACTCTCTTTTCATGACTTTCTTGCATCATTCTCTTCCCAATTTTTCCTCCACTCCTCTTATTTGGATTTCAAAACCCTTCTTAAGCTCCTCTATGACTTGGAAGCAGTCCACATTTTTCCTGGAAGCTTTTGGTGCAGGAGTTCTGACTGTGTTGTCTTCCTCCAATTCCATGCTTTGATCCCTTTTTTTCCTAAAAAAAGAATCCAAAGTTGGATTGCTGAGCATGCCTTCTTCCTTTGCCTGCTCATGTTGCCAGTCAATTACTTGACTTTTGGACTCAGTAGAACTCTGCTTTCAGAGGGGAGAGCCTTGTCCCAAATATCTGGGATTTTCCCAGCTGCTGGAGCTATTAAGAGGGTGCCCTCTCTGCAGCCCCCACCAGCTTTGGCTCACTGGTCACACACCTCAGAACCACCACTTAAGACTGCAATCCCAATCCAGGCAAATCAAGGCAAGAGCACTTAGCCTCTGAATTATCACTTGACCCCCCTGCAATCTATAGGCCTGGAGCTCTGAAGCAGCCACATGGATGTGGCTGCAGGGCCACCACTTCTGCTGCTTTCTTGCCTTGGCAGCTGATGGTCAGACCAGCTTTTCTTCCCCAAATTTAGCCAACTTCCACTGACCTTTCACTTAGTCCTTGTTTCTTATGGGTTGATAAGTCTAGAAACTGCCACAGCTGCCAGTGATCTACTCTCCTGAAAGCTCTAGCTGTGACTTGTGCTGGCTGCCCTGGGGCCAAGCCACATTTTCAGGCCGGGCTGGTTTTAGCTCCCAGCACTTCCCTACCTCCAGATGTGGTACTACCTCCTCTCTCTCTTAAGGGTTTAAACTTGCCACTTCGAAGTTCACCATGGATGATGATATTGTTGCTCTCATTGTTGACAATGGCTCTGGAATGTGCAAAGTTGGCTTTGCAGGAGACGATGCCCCTTGGGCTGTCTTCCCTTCCATTGTTGGGAGCCCCAGACATCAGGGTGTGATGGTGGGTATGGTCCAGAAAGAGCTATGTGGAGGATGAGGTCAAGAGGAAGAGAGGTATTATCACCCTGAAGTATCCCATTAAACATGGTATTGTAACCTACTGGGATGACATGGAGAAGATCTGGCATCATTCTTTCTACAATGAGCTCCATGTGGCCCCTGAAGAGCACCCTGGCTGCTCACAGAAAAACCCCTGAACCCCAAAGCCAACAGAGAAACAATGACTCAGATTGTGTTTGAGACGTTCAATACCCCAGCCACATACGTTGCCATCCAGGCTGTGCTGTCCCTGTATGCCTCTGGTCATACCACTGGTATTGTGATGGATTCTAGTGATGGTGTGACCCACACTGTGCCCATCTATGAAGGTTATGCCCTTCCCCACACCATCCTCTGTCTGGATCTGGCTTGCCATGATCTGACAGACTACCTCATGAAGATCCTGACCAAGAGGGAGTACAGTTTCACCACCACAGCTGAGAGGGAAATCGTGCGTGACATCAACGAGAAGCTGTGTTATGTCGCCCTAGACTTTGAGCTGGAGATGGCCACTGCTGCATCCAGCTCCTCTCTGGAAAAGAGCTTCAAGCTCCCTGATGTTCAGGTTATCACCATTGGCAACAAGAGTTTCCAATGCCCAGAAGCTCTCTTCCAGCCATCTTTCTTAGGTATGGAATCCGGTGGAATCCATGAAACTACCTTCAACTCAATCATGAAGTGTGATGTTGAAATGCATAAGGATTTGCATGCCAACTATATATTGTCAGGGGGTACCACCATGTACCCTGGCATTGCTGACAGGATGCAGAGGGAGATTATAGCCCTAGCTCCCAGCACAATGAAAATTAAGATCATTGCCCCACCTGAGCACAAACACTCAGGATTGGAGCCTCCACCCAGGCATCTCTTTCTACCTTCCAGCAGATGTGGATCAGGAAGCAGGAGTATGATGAATCTGGGCCCTCCATTGTCCACCACAAATGCTTTTAAATGGGCTGCTTGTGGTTTTTTATTGTTGTTGTTCAAGATGACATAATTGCCAAAAAAAAAGAGATGAGATTGGCATGTCTTTATTTGTTTTTGTTTTTTGTTTTTTGTTTTTTGCACTTGACTCAGGATTTGAAAACTGGAACAGTGAAGGTGATGAGCAGTCTAAGTATGTTGGAGGCAAACCATCCCCAAAGTTCTACAGTGCGTCTTCAGGACCCTGAGTGTACATGTTTTTTTTTAATAGTCCTTCCAAATATCATATAATTCATTGCTACAGAGTTACAAGCCTCTGTGAAGGCTGTTCTCTGCTAGACAAAGGAGCGATGTAACAAAGATCCAGATGGATAGGGGGGAGGGGGGAAGGTACTAGTATTGCTTTAAATGTAGATTATGTAATCCTTAAAAAATTTTTTTTTGTATCTTCTGCCTTAATCCTTGTTCCTTTTTTTTAAATTATCAGCCATGTTGAATGCCCCCCTAAATTCCCTCCATGTCCCCAACATAGATGTGATTGTGGATTTTCAGTCTCCCTGTGAGTTCTGAGATTCGTGCCAGTACTTGGGGGAGGGGAGGAGCTTTACTTGTATACTGACTTAAGACCAGTTCAAATAAAAGTGCACACATTAAAGAAAAAGAAAGAACAAAGGGAGGATAGAGGACACAGGCAAGGAGACAGATAGGCTTGTGAGTGTTTGTAGGAAGGCTGGTGTTACTCTCTGGTGATAAAATGTATTAACTCCTCTGTTGCTGTGATATAATCAGTCTTCTGGTGTTGGGATTTTACATTCTGATGTTTGAATAAATGTTTTGCTTCTATTTTCTACGTGGAGAGTTTGTATATATTTTGCGATTCAAACCTATAGTGACATACTCATATTCACAGCCAGTGCTGTCAATATCACATTGATGTGACATTTGACAAGAATGATGGGATCACAAGGAATCAGAGCTCTATTTAAAGGCAGAACAAATTTAGAGGAAAAAGTGGATATCACAGGATGGGAGGATTTACCTCATTCCTCCCCAGCACGGGAACAGGCTTAAAAAAGCAGATTGTGTGAGAACTGGGAACTGAGGCTACAGAGGGGAGAACCTAGAGATTTAGAGAGATGTTTGCAAGAAATACCAATAAACCAGAAGGGGGAAATGCCAGGAGTGTGTAGAAGAGACTAGATTTTACTAACAGGTTACCTTATTATATGCAAAAGGAGAGACAAACTGTTATAGGAAGAAGCTCAGGTGGATAGGAAGTTAGCTGATTTGTATGTGAGCTCTCCTTCAGAAGAGCAAACTGGAGGGTCTCCAGTATTGGAAGAACAAATTACTGTTCAGAATATGACTGATTTGAATGAGAATCTGTTCATTTAGCTACGAAGAAGTGAAAAACTAGCAATAGTAATGTGTATGCAGCCCTTGCACAGGCTGAGCCTATTTCCCATGATGAGGACTGCCAGAAGAATGTGTGAGAGGAAAACAATGTTAGATGAGGCTTTTCAGGAAGATGTTATTCCTATAATGGGAAGAAAGCACAAGAACCAGATGGGAAACAAATTTTCAGGGAGATAATTGAGGATTTCACTCAGAAGCCCATCACTAATATATTAAGTAGCTTCACCCAAAGCAGGGGAGAAAAGTTATTGTCTTGGATAGTGAGAATCAGTGATGAAGGGGCCAGAGGATTATTTGAAGATAGCATAGATGAGTAGAAATTTGTAGGCATTAGTCAGAATCTTTTTGTATAGCAAGCTTTTAAGGATCATCATTTGCAAAAATGTAGCATTGGAACTAATCTGGTTTTTTTTGTTGTTGTTGTTTTTGTTTTTGCTACCAAGGGATGAAATAAAATGTATCTCACTGGCTTTATGTGGCCTAGGGGAGATAGATGTTGGTATTCAATTAGGGATTGTATGAGAAAGTTAAAGGAGGAGGTAATGAAAACTGCTATTATGATGGAAGGTTCTGATGCTTATCACAATATTCTTTTAGCAGTTTCTCATAGAAAAATTACAGATTAGCATGGCTCCTGCAAAAAGATGACACACAAATTTGTGAAGCATTGCATATGTGGCTTTTTTCATTTTATTTTGTTTTCTTTCTCATTGTGTATAGTCAGTCATAGTAGCTCTCCAGAGGAGTGTTGCTGTGAATAATTTTAAGGGTCTAACAACATAGTATAATAAAATCTCTATTTATTCAGAACTAAACATTGTTCAATAATATAAAGTATAATATTCACAATATCATATCATAACCACTTATTACTAATTATGGTCACATAGTCTTAAACAAAACATATCATTTAATATATTTTATAACATTCCTCAGAATCTCCACACAGCATATATTATTGCATCCCCAAAGTCAGGGGGTCCCAGGCTAGGGTTTTTCTACCATAACACATCCTTAAGCAGTAGCAGAAAATGCAAACATCATCCACCCTTAGGTCACAGTAAGTTATAATCTTCTCAGTCAATGCAGAGTGTTCAAGTAAAGTTCTCTTTCATATTGACTCAAGGTTGACTTCCAAATCCCATGGCTCTTCCTCTGTGAACTGAGCTCTCTCAGTTCTTGCCTGGATCCATATGACTCTTGCTTGGATTCACACATAGGAAGCTATCTGCTCCTGCTCCCTGTCTCATCCAACATTCCAAGTTCTCCCTGCTCCTAATCGATAGCAGGCTCCAGAACTCCAGATGGAACTTCTATTTTTAGCAAGACAAAGCTTAACAGGGCTACAACAATATTTACACACATTACCAGCACTATCATCTCAATTCACTTTCTGTCTGATATATCAACACAGATCAGTTGATAGAGCTTCTGTCAGAGAAATTACCACAGATCAACAGACAGAGCACAAACATCACAAACATTCTTTTTGTTAAGACTCCCCACAAACAAGTTCCAATAGACCACTCACACTTGCTGTTCTGAGCTTTGCTCTCTTGCTCTCTCAGTTGCTCTCTCCTCTCCCTCTGAGCAACACAATAAATACTGTTTCTATTCAAAGACTTAAGTCAATTAAAGGCTGTTATTTCAATCAAAGGTACGTGATTGGCTAAAACCCAATTCAGAAAAAAAGCAAAAAATCTTACTTTGCTTGCCATTACAATAGGAGAAACAAAACAAAACAAAACAAAACAAAAAACATATATTGAAGGCTTCAAAAATTTGGATGTAATCTTTGTGCAGGGGACATCCTACTATTCTCTGTATAGTTCCAATTTTAATATGTGTGCTGCCAAACTGTAGACTTGCTCTTCCATGTGAGATAATTTACTCCAGTCTACCTCTCCATTTCTGCCCCTCCTAGTACATTCCCCTCTCTCACAAGTTAATTTCATTTTTTAGATATTATTCCATCATATTAAATGCACTCTGTGACCTCTGCAAATGTTTGTGTGTACAATGTGCATATATGTATATGTGTAGAAAGATAGAAAGATAGATAGATAGATAGATAGATAGATAGATAGATAGGTAGGTAGATGGAGTGTTTGTGTGTGTGTGTTCCCACCAAAAACCTAATACTGAGAAATTCTCATTAGTTACAAAAGTCATTGTTCCATGCAGGAATGTAAACAGTACAACTTTAATAAGTCCCTTATATTTTTTTCTTTCTTGTTTGCCTCTTCATGCTCCTCTCTATTCTTGCATCCGAAAGTAAAATTTTCTATTCAGTTCTGGTCTTCTTTTCAAAAATGCTTGAAGCTCCTCTATTTCATTGAAAGCTGATTTTTTTTTTCTCCTGAAGGATTACACTTAATTTTGCTGGGTAGGTGATTCTTAGTTTTAATCATAGCTCCTTTGACCTATGGAATAACATATTCCAAGCCCTCTGATGCTAAATGTAGAATCTACTAGATCTTGCAAAATCCTGATTTTGTTTCCACAGTACCTGAATTGTTTCTTTCTTCCTCCTTGCAATATTTTCTTCTTGACCTGATAATTCTGGAAGTTGAATACAATATTCCTAGAATTTTTTTTAAATTTCTTTCAGATAGTGACTCAAGGATTCTTTCAATTTCTATTTGCACTATTGTTCTAGAATATCAAGGCAGTTGTCCTTGACAAATTTGAGAAAGATGATGTCATGACTCTGTTTTTGATCATGACATCCAGGTAGTTGAATAATTTTTAATTGATCTATCCTGGATTAATTTTCTATGTCAGTTGATTTTCAAAAGAGATATTATACATTGTCCTATTTTTGAAAATCTTAAAGAGTCATTAGATTCCACTCGACCCATTCTTATTTTGAAGGAATTGTTTTCTTCAGTGAGCTTTTGGACTTACTTTTCCATTTGACAAATTCTGCCTTTTAAGACATTTGTCTACTCATTGACTTTTTGGATCTCTTTTGCCATTTAGGGTGGTCTATTTTTCCCCAAAATTTATTAATTTATTTTTAGTTTTCAACATCCTTTCCACAAAATTTTGAGTTCCAACTTTTCTCCCCATCTCTCCACTACACCCACCCCAATATGGCAAGCATACTGATTGCCCCTTCTCCCAGTCTACCCTCTCTTCTATTCCTACCATCCCCCCCCCCCAAACCCTTTCCTCCTTACTTCCTTGCAGAACAATATGGATTTCTATATTCCATTGCCTGTATATTTTTATTTCCCTATTTCAAGCATTTGTTTTTGAAGCTCTGAGTTCCAGATTCTCTTCCTTCTTCACTCTTCACCCCTCCTCCATTAAGAAGACAAGCAATTCAATATATGTTATACATGTGAAGTTATGCAAAACATTTCCATAGTAGTCATATTGTGAAAAGCTAGCTATATTTCCCTCCATTCTATCCCACTGCTCATTTATTCTATTTTCCCCTTTGACCCTGTCACTTTTCAAATACATATGCTTCTGACTATGCCCTTGTAAAAATAATGCAATTTTCACAACAACTACAGTGGTTATGAACATGCTGGTATAGTTCTGAATCACAAAATGTAGCAAACTCTCCACATGGAGGGCAGAACCAAAGCTTTTATTCAAATACCAGAAAACCAAATCCCAGAACCAGAAAGCAAAAGTCATTACAGGAGCCACACAGATGGTACAAAAGGTTAATGCAGTGAACACCCACATTTCCAAGCTTTCACAACAGAACAGGTTCCTTCAAGCAGGCATCCTCCTCCCTCACTCACAGTAGCTCCTCTCTCTGGTTCTTGGAAGTCCCCACCAGAAATTCCCAAAGGAAATATCTCAGCAGAAGAAAGGTCTCAGCAGAAGCTCCAGCATCCAGATGCTTACCCCAGGAAATTCTGCCATTCCCAGCTATGGGCTTTTCCTCATTTTTGCCTTAGCTCGTCCCTGTTCTGTCCTTCCTGTTAACATCAGCACCTTTCTCAAAAGATTTTAACTATTTCTGTGTTAATTAAATGGGTTAAACAAGGTGTTAACTTGAAACAAGGTGCTGAGTACCTGCTTACTTGCCAATACAAAGGGGCATGGAAGATCTTCATACTCCATTAACATTACATTCACCCCAATATCTTTCATGTGCCTAACATAGCAAAAATACATTAACAATATGTTGCATTACATGGGTTGATGGGAGTTCTAGGGATAACTGGAGTCAAAAGAATTTTACAACAATGTAACAAGGCTAGCACACAGAAAACAATGTTTTAGGTTGGGGCTTCAGCACAAGCTCCCCATCATTCCCCCTCCAACAAATGAGATCCCAAAATCTTGGGGTAAGGGCAAAAGATCTCTTCTTCGTTGCTACTTGCTGCTGAAATTGGACTGTTGAGGGCCTACTTAATGTCCAGCATTAAGCATGATCAGAGATGTGAAGAAATGACCAGGATGTTTGGGTAGTTCAGGGAAGAACCATGAACTCCATTTAATGATGATTTGGACAAGATTTTAAAAAATCTCAAGGACAAAGATTCAAGTATTCTTATCAATAGGCTTAGTTTGTCACATCCGTGGATATTATCATAGTTTTATCATTACAATGGTCTGGTACACACTGGAAGTAAACTCAGATACAATCAAGTTTTCTGACTTCTAGACAGCAAAAAGTCTTGGGAAATCCAGCAGGTTTTTGGAAGTCACTTAACATTTTAAAGGCATTAACAAAGATGATGTAAATGAGAGCAGTTTTCAAAGCATCAAGGTTTGTCTAACACAAACTTAGGCCAAAAATCACTTCTCCAAGACATCTGCATATGAATTTAACCCCAAAATAAAATACTTTGGCTTTCTACCATAAGGGACATGTCTTGAAGTTTGGGAGCAATAGTTTTGATGTCAAGATCTCAGACAAAAGTCTTTTTAAGTGCACCCCTGAGGTTCTTTTGGGGGAGCCAGCCTTTGCAAACCACATCACCTTGATAGGAATTAGAGTACATAATTAAGGTCTCTTATCTGAGTCCCAGATCACATCTATTTGGCTCACCACTTTGCAGGTAGAGCTATTCCTGACCCAAAAGGTCCCATTTGAGAGGTCATTTCCTTAGCCAGCATTTGGAATGCACTTGATGCCAGGTACAGGGGTGACATATCACAGTTGTGTAGAGGGAGTGATATCCAGCTTAAACTATGAGGCATTTATAGGTGGAGGGTATCAAGCCTGTGAAGACAAATCTAGCAAACAAGATGAATGGACAAAAAGCCAAGAAGAAACAAGGAGACAATAATTGGAAATAAGGTAGACATAGGATCAGCCATGCTACTGGAGTCCATGATTTCACTACTGTAACCTCACTCATGATAAAATATATGAGTTAAGGGTACAATTTTGTAATGATCTTCTCTCAAATAAACAATAGTTACAGTGTTATCCTTCCCATATACTATAATCTGCATAGCCTTTGTAACATCATCTGGCTTCCATTTTACCCATACTTTAGCACCCAATTTTATTCTATCCATAGAACCAAATCCTTCAGTTCCTCTGACAGTTATTTTGGAAGGAGGACTAGTTTTTACACGTAATATTGTTTTACAAGGAACGATAATCAGTTGAACTATTCTATCATTTTTACAAAACTGTATGGGCTCCTTACCTAAATTATGGAATGTTACAATAATTTTTCCTTGATAATTAGAATCAATTACTCCAGCCAATGTATGTATTCCTTGAGCTGATAATTCTGATTTGCATAAAATCTGTCCAAAGTGATTTTTAGGGATTCTTATGCACATTCCAGTGGGGATTTTTCTTATTTTTTTTCTGTCCAACCAAACATCCTCTAAACAGTGTAAATCATACCCTGCTGAACCAGCTGTTCCTGGGTATGGTGCTAGGACATCTGGCCTCAAAATCCAATAATCAATATTTGGGATCTTATATGTTTGTTGTTTTCTAACTTTCATATTTGGGGTCATCACCCTGGCTAGAGATGTAGTTCCTCCCAATGGCCTATAATTCAAATGACATAAAGCCATGAACAAATTATCCTTCCAGTGTTGATGTGAATTATTGGAACTTAACTTCCTTAACTGTTCTTTAAATAATCCATTCAGTCTTTCAATTAACCCAGATGCTTGTGGATAACATGGAATATGATGTATCCATTCTATTTTATTACAATACCTCTTCATTTCATAAGTTTTGAAATGTGACCCATTGTCACTTTGAATCTGCATTGGGGTTCCATAATACAGACTTATGAGATCTAGAGTTTTACAGGTGTTTTTCTGGGTTGCATTCTTATAATGGCAAGCCACTAGTATACCTGAATAGGTGTCAACACAAGTCCATAGAAATATGCATCCTTTATCTTGTCTAGTGGACCAATATAATCTATTTTCCATATTTGGGCTGGGACTTTTCCCTTTGCTATTTACCCAGTTACTGTGCCAGGAACGGTTCATTCCTTTTCCAATCGACATATATGGTGCTATTCTGCTTTCTGTTTTAACAGTGAATGAGAGATACTAACACTATGATCTTGTGCCCACCAAGTGCCCAAGTTTAGGGGTCCAGACCAAGTGTGTGGTCTGGACCCCTAAATGGCCGGCCATTTGGTGGACCCATTTTGCTAATACCAGATTATCAGTTGTTGTCAAAGTAGGGACAATATGTTCAGTAGCAGTTTTTGCTAGTTGATCAGCATAAGCATTGTACTTATGTTCTGGCATGGTGAGGGCCACTTGACCATCTATGTGAAAAACTGACACATCAGTAACAAAAGACATGCTCCAGATATCTTCCCATAATTCTTTGCCCCAGAATTGTTTGTCATGGATTTCCCAATTTTGACTTTTCTACATGGGGATCTCTGTAGCTAACTCATCAGCTACCACCCATGGATCAGTGAAAATATGACACTGTACTCCTTGTTCTATTTTGATGGCTTGATTTTCTGCCATAAGTTCAGCATATTGACTACTTCCACCTATCCCAGTACTTTTTAAAGTCTTTCTAGTGCATGGGTTATAGGCTACTGCTTTCCAAAGTCTTTTTTGGCCCAAATATTTTGCTGTCCCATCAGTAAACCATGCATGTGTTTTTTGTTCTTCAGTTAATCCATCATATCCCTCATTCCATTTAACAGTGAAGTGTACCAGCTGTTGCTTTGGTTCAGGGGATGTGTCATTCCTCTCAGTTTCTATGTTTGCTCCAGATTCATGTAAAGCAGAGACTCTGATCTTGCCTGTTTTCACTCCATTTTGAGTATACCACTTCCATTTGATTATACTAGCCTCTTGGACATGTACAGTTCTGTGAGAAGCTGTGGTACTCATAACCCAGGTCATAATCAGGATTCCAGCTCTTAATATCACTTCATGGCCAAGAGTCAGTTGTTAAATCTCTACCAAAGCCCAATATGCAGCTAATAACTGGTTTTCTAAAGGTGCATACTGAACTCCAGGTGAAGAGAGTTTCCTACACCAAAATCCCAAGGGTACTTTCAGCTTTGTTGTTTTTGTCACAAACTCCAGTTTGCATAATCATCCTGTACAGTCACTTGTAATTTCACTGGGCCATTTTGCATGGGCCATAAATCTAGGGCCAATTGTATAGCAGCCTTGGCTTCTTCAAAAGCTTTACTCAGCTCAAGTCCCCAATCAAATTCATATTTCTTCCAAGTAATTTCATATAAAGGTTTCAAAATGTGTCCCAGATGTGGACTATGGTGCCTCCAGTATCCAAACAATCCTATGAACTTTTGGACCTCTTTCTTATTGGTGGGGGTAGGAAAATCCTGAATCTTTTGCTGGGTTTGTGGAAGAATCTCTCATAGTCCCTTATTCTATTATACACCCCAAAATTTTATATTTTGGGCTGGTCCTTGAACCTTTGCAGGGTCAATTTTTTACTTTTCATATGCTCAATTGGAAGGATCAAACTCTTCTCCACATCTTTTGCATCTTTTCCCTGTATCATTATATCATCAATATGGTGGGTAAGCTGTACACCAGGTAGCTTTAATTCATGCAACTGTTCAGCTACAATCCTTTGCCAAATGGTGGGGCTATGCAGATATCCTTATGGCAAGCGGGTGAAAGTATATTGTCTACCCTGCCAAGTGAAAGCAAACTGGTCCCATTGTTTAGGGTATATTGGGGTGGTGAAGAAGGCATTTGCCAAGTCAATAACTGCATAACAAGCCACATAACAAGCCACATAATATTTCTGGATCCTTTCTACTAAGGTGACAGTTTGTGGAACAGCAGCAAACAAGGAAGGAGTCACCTTATTCAATTGCCTATAATCCATGATCATTCTTCACGTCCCATCTGATTTTCATACTGGCCAGGCAGGATTGTGTGGTTGTAGGGACTAACACTCCTGCTTCTACATATTCTGTTAGAGAGGTAGTCATTTCATCTTGTCCACCTGGCACATGGTACTGGTTTAAAGTAATTACTTCAGAAGTTTCAGGTAAAGTGATTGGGTCCATTATTATTTTTCTGACTAAAACTGTATTAATTCCTATCTTCCCTACAGTAAATTGGTATCTTCCTTCAGGTAAATTCAGAGTCATACCTTTCAATATATTTATTCCAGTGATGTATTCAGGAGTGGATACAATAACCACAGTATATTCTTTCCTAGGTAATTGTCAAATTTTCATTGTCATTTTAACTTGTCTGGCTGATATTTCAGCCCTTCCCAGTCCTATGATGGAAATAGGATTTCCATGTTTAAACTTATCAGGGTTTCCATAGATAAGTAAGGCCTCTGCCCTCATATCCAGCAATACCCTAGTTACAGTAGTTGATCCATTCTTCCAATATATTGTTAAACCAATATGGTCTGCTATCTCCTCTGTGTATTTCTTTAATCTGAGTGGGGCTTGGCCTTTTTCCTATTCTCCCTGAAGGTCTGGCAATCTTGGATACAATGATTCAGGAATATCTGTAGGAGTGGTTCCTACTTCCCTATTCAATTGAATATTCAGTACCTTTTCTTGGTACATCTTATGCAGCTCTTCAGTTGGAATACCATCTATTCTTCTAAAATCCACTCCTGTTCTCAACAGAGCAATAAACAATTCTCTTCTTCCCAAACTACCTTGTCTTTGAACCCTCTGGCTATTTACTCTTAAGGTAAATCAGGGAAGCAATGTCAGGAAATACTGGTCCTATCACATTTTCTTAAGTTCCCTGAGAGATAAGATATCCTGGGGGAAAGTCTGTCTGCATTCAAGAAAATGTAAATCATTTCAATGGTAAACTTATGACCTACCTTATTCTCACAATTGGCTTGAAGTGGAGGAGTGACAGTGACCAAGATTTTTGTAATGATGAAAGTCCAGCACTGGTATCTTCATTTACTGAAAATGATACATGTGCATACATCATGCACCTCAATTTACAGAAGACATTTCTTTTTCAATAAATTGGTTAGGATTAAGGGCTAAGAAGGAAGACTTATTTCTTTCATAGAGTACTAATAGAAATGGTGGTTCAGACAGAAACAGGATGAGGAATATGTTATTCTAGTACACAGCATTCATTATCTCAGGTGGTTTCTGCAGAAAAAAAGAATTCTAAAACACACAGGATGGAGTAGAAAGGTCCAGTGTCAATTAGATTGTTAGTAATTGAGTAAATTATATAGAGTTAGTATAGGAAAAGATTATGCTGTCCTTCTTTAAGCTATCCTACTGATCTTGGAATCATTTGTAGGATGTAATGAATGCATAATATGGTCTCAATTCTTGAAATAGTAAGGACATTCATGCTATTAGGTCCCTTCCTACTTCTGATAATGACAATGATTTTTATAATAAGAAAACAATGTTCCTATGGTCTGGTCTTGACTTAGGAGGTCAATTTCTACAACATTAATAATAAAGTCCACTGATGTGTGTGTGTGTGTGTGTGTGTGTGTGTGTGTGTGTGTGTGTGGTTGGTCTTGAGCTTAGAGGTATATAAATACATAGATATACTAGCTTGATACACATAGAATTTTAAAGTTATTGTGCTATTTTATGGAAGTGTCTGTTGCTGCCAAATCTTTCAATAGGTCCTTATCTTCTCATCCTTGTTGCATTCTAGAGTTTCTCTAATATCTTACAGTTCCATAATATTTTAATATCTTGTTTGTCCTTGTACAAACATACATAGGATGACTGCCAAACGGTGTCTTCCATTCCTGAGTGACATTCAAATATTTAAGCCTTTCCAAATATTCTCCAGGGTGATCACCCTTATTTTGTTTGCAGGTATTTATCTTAGTCCAATCTATTTTTCTGGAGCATATGATAAGGAGAATCATTCCTTTTCCTTTTTCTTTTTTCAAATCAAGGAACTCCTGAGTAATTATCAGATATTCTACTAAACCTCAAATGTAGGCTACAAACAAGAATTGCATGGTTTCCCTGGAAACGATAGACTTATTTAGTGATATCAGATTGAGGAAGTAAGGAATATGACTCTTTGAACAAAATAGGGATGTTAGGATAGCAGTATTATGAAAGCAACAGTGTTGAAGAAGTGAGAGAAGTTAATAAACCTTACAGTTTCAGTACAAAACATCATTGAACTAATTAGCAAGCTCAACCTTCTTCCAGAAGTTTAAGAATGAAGACCTACATATAATTTGGAAGGAGAGGCAGTAAATTTCTTCCTTATATGTATCAATTGTGATTAGGCATTCCATATGTGTTTTGGGGGCTTTTGTGCTCAATTTACATTTCATGCTTCTACATACCTATCAAAAAAAAGGCTATCATGCCTATTCTCCAGATCAAGAAGTTCAATATCTCATTGTAAATGTACTACTGTACAAAGGTCAAATGCTACTTCCTCAGAGAACTGTTTAGAGTGATTTCCTGTAATGTAATTATTTCACTTTTCCAGCTGGTATTGGAACAGAGACAGGATGGAAAAAAGTTCTTTTTACCTATCAGAAAGGGGAACCCAGATATCTATAGGACAGGTTGCAGCAAACAGATAACCCTCCTCTATTAACTATGAGAATTGGCATGTTGCTAGGTCCTAGCTGACAGAAGTGATTCCCTGTTTGACCAGTAATTGACCCACTTATACACCAGGAAGTTTTTAGGTACCTATCAACTACCTCTTGGTCATCTATATTTAAGGTTAGGGACACAATATTAGTCAGCTATTAACTTAGAAAAATTTCATTTAATCTAGATGTGTAAGGTGAGTAAAGTTTAGTAATCACAATGTCCTTATGGATGTTAAGGGAATTGTAGTTTAGACCATTCTCTGTATGAGAGTCATACACACTTAATAATTGTGATCTGCCTAACAAGGGTAGATACCCAGGAGATCTGGGCTCTCAGTAGGTATAAACAGTTCACAATATTCTCAGAGTCAACGTCAGTGTGTGACTGGGTGTCTGTAGGTGAGTATGAGTAGCAACAGGTAAACACATATTTACATGCCTTTGAATAATAAACTCCTTGACTTGTTATCCCTTGAATATTTGTATTACTTCTTGTTAGCTTCTAATCCAGTGGTTCTCAAACTGTGGGTCGTGACTCCTTTGGGGGTTGAACGACCATTTCAAATGAGTCACAAGGGACACCTAAGATGACTGGAAACCACACATCTCTGATGGTCTTAGGAACTGAGACACTGCTCCTCTATCTGTCTCCAGGTGGGTGCAACCACGTGCAGATACCCCCACATACGAGTATTAAAAGGTTGTGGCATTAGAAAGGTTGAGAACCACTGTTCTAATCCATTATTCTCTCACTGCACTTTTACTATATATTCTTAAGAGGACTTCCTTACCTTCAGTGTTACAAAAGGAGTCTTAGATTGGAGTGGTTTGAGGCTTCTCCTTACATGGTCCATGTGATGGAATCCCAGACAATGAATGAGTATTTTCCATAACAATAACTATGGTTCATCATTTAAAGCCTGGGTAATAGGAAACTTTATTTAAGAAAATTTAGTTATGAAAGAATTGAGAAGACATTTTCTGATTTTTTAAGGATTTCAATTTTTTTTAAATGAACACATTAATAATATGTTTGCTCTATGTTATTAAAAACAACTTGTTTCCCTATAATTTTTTCCCTTTTAGAACAGGCACAGGGGGTCTTGTTTTTGTTTGAAGTTGGTATTGGAAATGCAGAAAAAGGTATGGAGGTAAAGAAAGCTAAAATTACATGAAGTAAAAAGGACAACTCATTTTTCATGTAAGGAAGCATTTTTCTCAGATGAAAAAACATAACTCATATAAAAGGGATATGAGAACCTTCTGTCTAGGCCTCCATGTTACAGTATCTTCTAAAGAACAAAGTTTAAATTTGCTCACTCATCATATGAGGAAATCAATACACTGAAAAAAGTTCAATATTGAGTACTAAAGTTTTGGAAAGAGCCCTCTAAAATACTCTTTTCAAGTATATCAAGGCACAAAGATACTATCAGTCACTTTCTAATCAAAAGGATATTGACAAACAATTTATTATATTATTGATAGTAATGGAATGTACAAACCAAATATATGAATTAATCAAGCAATTACAACACCCATAAAAGCTTATTATGGGCCAACCATTATGTTTAGCACATCTAAGACAAAAGTAAAACAGTCTCCCTTCAAAGAGCTCACATTCTAATTGGGAGACAGCATATAAATATATAAATATTTTCAAAATGCAAACAAAGTGAATAAATGATTATTTGGAAAGGTAGTACCTGACAATTGAGAGAGATAAGGAAAAGCTTATAAAATGGTTGGAGTGAGGAAAGATTTGACATAGGAAGTTCAAATAGGTGGTTATTCCAATAGTCCAAGATAAAGGGAATGAGGGCTTGGCTATGGAAATGGGTGTAGGGGAGATTTATGATAATGAGGAAATGGAAACAACAAGATCTGGAAACTAATTGAAAATGTGTAGAGAGTGAAAATAAGGAGCAGAAGGGGACCTAGAGGTTGCAACTTGATTGACTAAATAGATCATGGTACCCTTGACAGTAACAGGAAATGTATAAAAGAAGTGAGTTTTGGAGAGAAAGTAGTGGTACTTTGCACATTTTGATTTTGATATGCCTATGGATAGCCATTGCAAAATTTCCAATTGGGAGATGTCTTAATCTAGCTTTCATTTGTCTTTCAAATGTGTCATTTGCTTTTTTATGTATATTAAAATTTCTGTGTTTTTTTTTCCTTCCTGAGCAGTCTAGGAAAATGAAATTTACTCCCAGAACAATTATTGAAGGAAGCTGCAAAATGTAAAATAAAAAGAAAGAAACCATGAGAAGTTTGTCATATATACTAAAGAAGCAAAAAATATACTCTCTTACTATACATACATGGAAATATTTAGCAATATTGCCTTTTTGAGAGCTTCTATTCTTGATTTTCTGTGCATGAGCTATCAGGTGTTTGGGCATGTTTGTGTATGTGCATGTGTGTGTGTTTGTATGTACGTATAAAAATACTATTTATGAGGGTGGAACCAAGATGGTGACGTAGAAGCAGGAGAACTCCACAGCTCCCCCTATAACCACCTCAAATAGCTGTAAAATATGACTCTAAACAAATTTTAGAGTTCCAACACCCACAAAATTACAGAAAAACACATCTCCTGCTGAAGGCAGCCTGGCAGGCAAGACAGGAAGGGCCCATCACAGCATGCTGGGAGCCAAAACCAGGCATCCCTGAAACCATGGCTTGGCCCCAGGGTGGCCAGGACAAGCCACTACTGCAGCACTTGGGAGAGTGCATCACTGGCAGCTGTGGCAGTTTCAGAATAATCAACTGATAAGAACTAAGGGCAAAGTGAAAGGTCAGTGGAACTCAGCTAACTTTGGGGGAGAGAAGCAGGTCTAGCCATCTGCCCCCAGGGCAAGAAAGCAGCAGAAGGGGCTGCCCTGCGGCTGCCTCCACAGGGTTGCTTCAGAGCTCATGGCCTGCAGATTTCAGCAGGGCCAAGTGATCATTGAAATGTTTTTATGTATATGTATATGTGTGCATGTATGTATATATATATATATGTATATATATATATATACATACATGCACACATATACATATATACACATATATTTATATATATACATATACACATATATACATATATACACATATACACATATATATTTGATCCAGTTGATTATGTATAATGTAATATATAATTATATATTATATATATAGAAGAGAATAGAATAGAATGTGATATATATACATATAATTATTATTATTAATTACATGCAACTGGAAATTAAGCTATACAGGCACTGGGGTAGGGAAATCCATCTTGCCTTACCAGAAAGTCAGCAGAGTGATGGGGGAGGACATAGGTGAGAACAGATTTCAGGAGGGGGTATACAGTGGGATGGCTGTTTTCAGGTGGTGGGTAGGGGAAAGATGGAGAGAAAATTTGCAACCCAAAATCTCATGGAAATGAATCATGTAAACTAAAAATAAATAAACTTTAATTAACCGTTAAAAAAATTAAAAAAAATAAAACTGAAAAAATACTATTTATGAACATGGTGAATTAATAATAGGCACCTTGCAACATAAGTGAATGACCAGTTACATGTCATTAGTCATAAAAAAGTATAGTTCTGTAGTTATGATCATTTCTACTCCCTAATTTATGATTATCAGGCAGTAAATGTACTTAAAACAGAGATATTAACTGTGGAATAACGTAACAAAAATTCATAGAGTATATAATAAATACAGAATATTGTACAAAACTTAAATGGATTATGGGGAAAAATAGTCATCATTTTCTTCAAAGCCCTATGATCCATAAATTATGTTTTTGCTTTCTTAATGTATTACTTGCACCCTCAAGTTTGAAAAATATTTTATTTCAATCCATTTTTAATAAAGAAAATCCAAATCCAATCTGTGGAATTAAAATCATATGGAATTATTTAAGAAATAAAATGAAAAGTTTCATTTATATTACAATCAATAATAATCAAATTCATAGATATTATTCAAAAATATTTGAATTGAATTGAATTGAAAGAGAAAAAAAAAACTTTCACAGAGGACTCTTGCAATGTACCAGAGAACTTTTGCTGAATCTCTTGACATTGTATGGATACTAATGGATCATATAGGTTATCTATTGGCTATGTTTAGCTATATGATCAGTCAAACATGTAAGGATCACACATCTCTCCACTGATTTTTTTTCTTACGTTACTACTTCTTTGTAATTTTTCATTGGATTCTGTGGGCAATTCAAATTCACCATATATGTCTGTAATTTACTTTGGTTAAGCTAAAACTGTAATTTATTAGAGATTATAATATTCCATTAAGTCACAGCAATGCAGTATCACCAGCTAAACTTTGATATTACAAAAATGGTTTGTAATAATAATATTAATATTGATATTAAAATAATAATTAAAATAATAATAAATTCAAGAGGAATTTGAGGTCATTGGAAGCAATGTTTAATTTTCCAAGGGTAATATACTGTGTTCTCCCATTCAATTTTGGATCAAGTACATTGTCTATTCACAGTTTGTGATGATAGACAGACAGATAGGTAGATAGATAGATAGATAGATAGATAGATAGATAGATAGATAGATAGATATAGATAGATAGACAGAAATATCAATAGTTATTGATATCCTGATGGAGGAAAGCTATGGGTCCTCCTACCATGTGAAAGTTTCAACAATATTCATCTATTTACACATTCCTTTGTGGATACTCAGGCCAAATTATGAAATGGTAATATATCATTTACTGAGTTCTGTAATGTCACTGAGCAGTCAACTAAAACAGGAATAACTGGAGGACATTGCAATCTGTAATGTTTCTCTTTGATTTGGAGTTTATATAGGATATCCAAAATAGAAGTGAAAAGTACATTGTTTTATGCTTCATGTGATAGTAACAATAGATGATTATCTAACAAAATTATGTGTATTTTTTGCATATTTCAAAGAATCTTGTGTAATTTTAACATATTCATGAGAGGAACCTTATTTGAAAAGAGGCTTTTTGAGATGACATTTTATTGTGCATAGCTATATACAAATTGTTTCCAAATCTGTGTAAATTAAGATTGACATTTTATGGGGAAAATATCAAAATGATTAGCAAATTAAATGAAAAACTGAAAATGAGGTTTGAAACACAATTCAATCAATTTCCATGTGACCTATTTAAGACATCTGCCAAAAGTCAAAAATAGGAAACAGATAAAAGCTAAGACACTACAGTCCACTGTTGACTACAATGATTTCCCAAGCAAGTTTTACTCACATAAATCAGTTACTGCAAGGAGAGCAAAATAACCCCCAAAATCTTCATGTCAAGCAGCACTAATCTTCATTCCATGAGGAGAGATTTAGCAGTCAAAGACAATAGCAGTTTGCAAAATGCATTTTTCAAGTATCTTAAAAGCTTACATGATGGGAAATTTTCATTGATGTCACTTCATGAAACAGCAAAAGCAATGCAAAGAAAAACAATATTATAGCAAAATTATTGAAATATTTAATTAAATTATCATCCCAATAAGCATTTCATATTTATCTAGGAACATGACAATTAGATTGAAAAAGGAAAAAATATATATACGTCATGGTTTTTAATCACAAACTCTTTTACTACAGAAAATGGAGACATCACATATAGATACATATGTAAATTTGTATAAATATGCATATGTACATCCTAATGTGCTCATGGGGCAATTTAAAAGGAACTAAATGTGCACCTCAAATGGTCAAGAACTATTTTTATGAATATAAATTTATAAATTATTAAAGAATGAGTTTTGAATTTTTTATGCTGAATTTTCAAGTAGTTTTTTTCTAGATGTACATTCATAAGAATGATTTTGTTAAAGATTTTGTGAAACTTATGTACAAAGCCACTTAGACCAAGAAAAATTTTATACTTCCCCTTTCCTCCATTCCTTTAAAGTTTCGCCAGTGATGAATATGGAGCATATGTGTCACAAGACTTTTGTTAAGCTTTTTACTAAAAGTACCTATGTGTTACTTAATAGGAAAGCACGTCTTTAGTGTGAAATGCTGAAGTTAATACCAAGTATTAGAATGGAGAATGTCTTTTTATCTCAAAAGAAAACTATCTTAAACTGTGATTAATGATAGAGAAGCTGCGAGAATACCCCCTTACCTGAAATGAACAAACTTTCATTGACACAGATTATAACTTCCAATGATTCTTTTGGAAAACAGAAGTTTTCATGTTTAAACTCATAGATGCTTAAATCTATAAACCACAGAATATGCTGAGCTTACTCAATTTTTTCAACAGCACAAAAGATTTAAGTAAGTCTTAGAGTCCAAAAGATTAATAGAGAGAGGGAGTTCTGTGAGAAGAGACTAACGACCTTAAATTTTTAACCTGTGATAGATTGAACAAACAAAAATCTGAGAAAGAAAATAACATAGTCAATCTTGCAGTAACTGATTTGCATGAGTAAAACTTGCTTGGGAAAAATATTTATGCACAGGGAGAGAGGAGAGGAGAGAAGATAAGTTTTTCTTAAACATATTAATCAGAAAAAACATAAGAAATAATTATTTGAAAATTGTCAAATCAGATTTGAGCAAAAGTCTTGACTCCAGGTCTGGTGCTTTTTACACTTGGCCACCTAGCTGCTTTTGTCTCAGAGGCAGAGAGAATAATATGAAAATGGGAATAGCTTTGTCTTACTTGTTGACCAAGAACAGCCCAGAGGAAAGAGGATGTATTTCATCACAATATAAGTAACAACTTCTTTTGTTAACAATTAAAGCTATTAAAATAAGGTAATATGCAATTTCGGATTTAAAGGCTTGCTTTACAATGGGGGCTTTCAAATGATGGATCAATGATAACTTGATTGTTAAGTTGATAGAAGGGAATCATAGAAAAGGAATTCCCTAAAATCTAAAAAGCCATGATTTTCTTGTTTGTGGAAAGATTATAATTTTTTTTCAGATTTATCCTGTAAATAAACCAAAAACACTGGAAATAAAGCATATGTATGAAGTGGTTGGGGAAGAGGGGTGGATTTCTAGGAAATCCTTTGAGGGTTCTTAGTCTGAAACAAATTAATGGAATCAAGCAACCTTTTGGCAGAGTTACAAAAGTTTATTGTTACACTGACTTTGCAGCAGGCAGGAGAGGAGAGGAAGGGGACCTGAAAAGTGCAGGGATCTAAGGCAGAGTTATAAAGTTTAATGTTATGCTTTGCAGTGGGCAGGAGAAGGTTAAGGGACCTGCCAAGAGTAGGAGTTAGAGACACAGTTTTTAAAACCATAAAGCTGTCAATCAAAGGTTAATTATGCTAACTAGGTGGGTAAGGGTGGGGTTAAGAAGGAATTAGAGAGGAGATTAGGATTGGTCAGTGCTTAAAGGGACATGCACTTTTTGTAGCAACTGCACAGGCATATTGCCCATAATTCACTGGGACATCCCTCTTGGGGAGAGAGCGCAGGGGTGTATTTTTTGCCTTGACAAATCAATAGATTACTTTTGGTCAAGGATGGATGAAATAAGTCCAGTCTGTTACTCATATTTGACAATATGGCTGTTGGGAGATTAGGCTTGATTTTTCAAGTTTGGAAGCTAGACTGATTAGGGATTCAGGAGAGGCCAAATTGGGAGGGAGTTATCTCTTCTGACAATGTTGTTCAAGGTTTTTGGGTGCAGCTGGCCACTTAGAACAAAGGAAG